>JAQIXJ010000475.1:0-33490 GCA_034700185.1 Phthiracarus laevigatus
AAGTTTATGCTTATCTTATGATAAATAATATTATTTAGTGATATTACTTAGATCTACAAATTTAGAATTATTAGTCTGTATCTGCAAAAAGACAGCCAAAATTTAATATAAAATGCAAAAATGAAATCGTTACCACTTTCTTTATGGTTATGATCAGGGTGTCCCAGAGGGGGTCTGGAGGGGGATTAAACCACCCATGAATTCTCAAAAAGTTGACCCCCCCTACATAAAAAATGAGAAATAACATCTCTATGGGGGATATTTTTTTAAATTGTTTTTTGTCTGATGGCAGAATAATTGTCGCTTTAATCCGAGTAGTTTGACGGATTGACCCCCCTAAAATTTTGAAAAGTCGGAAAGTAACCTCCCCGAAGACCAGCACACTCTGGGACACCCTGGTTATGATGCATCAAATCTATCCGATTTACACTTTCAGTAGTGAAACCAGTTTTTTATATTTGAAAAAGATTTTATTTCGTGATTAACTGTAAATACAACTACTGTAGTCTATTACTGTCACACTTCGATTTATTAAATTATTTCATTTTTTATAACAATTATGCATAATATTTAATTACAGCATTTGGTTTGATTGAGATTAAAAGTTATTTAATGTCCAATATTTTTTCGATTCTATTTATAATAAACTTACAAAATGTTAAATCAAATTGCATGTTTATATTGAAAGAATATCGCATAAATGTCCAAATATACTCTAAATATTAATCTATATAATTCTAATTTTTACATTTTAGCAAAACAAGTAGTCAATTGTTTATTTTTAGCTCATTTTGAGTAGAAAACAATTTTATTATGATTTTGGTGAAGTTCTGTATGCATTTAACAACTAATGTTATAATTTAAAGTGCTATTTTTATTATAAACCTTTTAATCTTTTAATCTAAATACTGAATAAATTTGAATCAAAGATTATTATATAGTCATTAATTTCATTTTTCTTATTTATATAATGCATAACAAATTAAACTTTACCAGATTTACAGTATACAAACCAGTTTTCTAAAATTTGCCCAAAAAATTAAAAGTTTTATCGCATTTTAATAGCAATTTTTTGCTTTATTAAAAATCAAAATTCTAATTTTGATAATTAAATTAGCTTAAGATATCATCATAAGTGATTCATCAAATAAATTTTCAATTTTATGGGCAAAAACTATTATGCAAATTATTTGTTAAATTATAGATTAATTTAACGTTCATATTAATGCGTTTATGAAGAAAATATTTTAAAAGCAAAAAAACATTGATGTCAAACATTTAGAACTAAGCTTATAATAAATTTGAAAATATATAATATATCTTCACAAATCAGAATATATAAAAAACAAAATTTGTCTGTCTGTTTGTTTGTCTGTCTGTTTGTCTGTCTGTTTGTCTGTCTGTCTGTCTGTCTGTCTGTCTGCCTGTTTGTTTGTCTGTCTGTCTGTTTGTTTGTCTGTCTGTCTGTCTGTCTGTCTGTCTGTCTGTTTGTTTGTTTGTCTGTCTGTTTGTTTGATCCTTTATAGGCGCCTCCCCTGGGGGTCCCACCCCCTCGACACCTATATCAATGGATTTAGATCAAAGAGTGGAGGTCAAATAGGGGGTTTTTGAGGTGGATAGCACCCCCTCATTCAGGAGGGGTCCAAAAAAATGTTAAGAATAACATTAAACACCTATATCATTCTATTCTACTGATTAAGCTGAGTAAAATGAGGTGTCACTCGAGGGGGTGGGCACCCCTTCATACAGGAGGGGTCCAAAAAATGGTTAAGTACACTACAATACCTATATCATTCAACTCAGCTCAAATAACGGAGTTAAATGAGGGGACACTCGAGGTGGTGGGCAACCCCTCATGGAAATTCTACACATTCACAATTTATAAAAATACTAATAACCCGTGCGAAGCACGGGCTGAAACCTAGTTTACTTATAAAGATTTATAAAGTAATGATTGCATAAATTTTTCCACAACTAAATCCATTCAAAAGTAAACTTTGTGTCTTGTACTGAACATACGTTCGAGATTAGCAGAAAGGGTCATGTGTCCAGGTCTACAGTTACAGGTAATCCCCGTAAGCCAACAGTTTTCATGGAACTAAAAATCATTACTAGAGATGGGAAATTGGGGACAAAATTTTTAATAAAAAGGAGACAAAAAAAGACACATAATTTGTAAAATGGAAACAAAATTGTGGACTAAAACTCATATGTAATCTTCACAATCGTATTTTAGAAATGCGTTTTGTTGTATAATCATATACATAATTAAGTTTTTTTTAACTTAAACGTTGTCTACGATCAGTTAATACATTTTTATAAAGAGAAAATGATAGTTCAACGTCAACAGATACTAATGAAACATAACGAATTTGCATTTTGACATTTGGATCTATGGGTCCATCAACTCCTGTCGGTTTCCTAATCCACTCTAAGTGTTTATTTTTTTATAAACTTCTTTCAATTTTAGTTTTATGATTTTAAAATGCGAAATAAATTATAAATTGTTGTAAAATGGAAACAATTGGAGACATTATTTCTATTTTGGAGGCAAAAGGAGACAAAAATTTTGTTTTGGAGACAATGGAGACAAATGGAGATAAATGGAGACAATGTCTTCGAAATCCCATCTCTAATAATTATAGCCAAAAATGATAGTTAACTTTATTTTACAATTGGATTAACGTGAAAGTTTTTCGACCATATTTTCACTAATAAGCGAATATTTCATGATTTGTTTTAATACTGAACGTCCACAGATGTATACAGCAAAGTATAAGCTATAATACAGTAATACAAAGGCGATGTGAATTTATCGAGCATAAGCAAAATCTTTTGTTATGTGATTTAACGATCAAAAAATAAGTTTTCTGAAAACATAAATCTTTTAGAAAGGTTACTTGTGGAGTTTTTTTGTTAATTCTCTCTCTCTCTCTCTCTCTCTCTCTCTCTCTCTCTCTCTCTCAAATTGACAAAAAAATTTTAATTAAAATTTGTGATTAAAATTTCATATGATTTTTAGATTTTGATAAAACTCTACTAAATCGATGCAAATGGGCATTCTTTTCTTGTATTTCATTTACAAATTACAACTAATTAGTTAGCATTTAATTGTCCTTTAGATTCCTGAGTGTTGAGGTTCAAGATTATAGCCAAGATTGTGCAAGAATAAAATATCAAAAAAAAATCAATAATTAATAATTATGGTGGAAATAAAATGTGTATCGCAAAAATTATACGATGTACTGTATATAAGTTAACTTTAAAAAAGATTAATGATTGAGATAAAGAAAAATATATATATTTCTCTTTCAAACTATTAATGGCCAACAATTTTTCTCTCTAATATCCTTCTCTCGTCAGAAATAGATTTATAGCCGAAACACCAATTTTTTAATGCACTTAATATTTTTTCTTTCGTCTATTCTATTCGCTCTCTCATTTTGGTCGTTAATTTGAAAACTTCGCACTTAATGCGCCTTAATATGTAAGTATATGTGCGTTGGGTTCATGTTAGGAAACACTTTTAATATTACGGTTTATGAACACAGCCCCAAACAGAAAGAAAAAAATTCATGTACACATTGAAGTACAGTATAATTCTTAATGCATTATCGTGTGTATCATTAGTTTACTGTTCGGTGTGTGTGTGACATTTACACTTTTCTCCCCACTTTTTATTTTGCGACCGAAATTTTTTTTTATATATTTGCCTTTTACTAGTTTTAGACGATTCTCGTTACCATTTACTGCTCTGTTTCGCGATGTCAAGCTCTGATAGTATGCCATTAATGGTAACCGTTTCTTCGCGTCGATATCAATGATTTCGTTGTAATTCTTTTCCTACTTTACTCTCGCTCTCCTGTTTTCGGAGGGGAAAAACCATCGAAAGAGACACACACTCAAAATGAATGTGTTTTAATGAACGTAGTGTTCACTTAAGAGTTGCTTCCGTTGACTCCCATTTGCCTCTTCCTCGCTGTTTGTCTTCAATTTCTCTCATTCGTTTTCCTATATAATGCGTGTTCGGTTGGTGTGGTTTTATTACCCGAAGCTTTTACTTTTTTAGTAATGCCAACAAACATCTACGGAAAACTGCTACTACTTCTACTGCACGGAGAAAAATTTGTGAAAGAAGTAAAAACTGCGCCATTACATCGCTTTTAAGATCTTTATTGCCACTAATTGTGTTGCGCTCACCAGATGTGACATCTTCTTCTTTTATTTACCTTAGCGTTTGAAAGGTATACTTAATTATTGACCATTTCGTTGGAAAAAAGCAACTATTGATTGTCTAATAGAGATAATATGATTCGCGTTTCATTCAGTAGTTTTTATTATGCGTTTTCCCTATTTTTTCTCCAGTGAATAACCTATTAATTAATTACAGTCAAATAATTTTCACTGCTGGCAAAGTCAAATAGATATGACAAAATTAACTTTTTTTAATTAAAATTAGGGTTTGGCACGGGTTTGATGCTTCAGGGCTTCACTACGCCAAACTCTCGATGTGAATGGTAGAAACCTAAAACTTAAACCGAAAAAGTTTGCGTGTGTTCCCAATACTAGTTAAATTTACACGATAACTTTTCAAACTTTAAAAAAATAATTGTGATTTTTTCAAAATAAAAAATATGATGGGAATGTTTAGACTCAGATACACAAGATTCCCATTGATTCTAACCGTTATTAACAGACATTTGGATTTATTTATATTTTTAATCCGTTTTTTTTGTTCACCAACGGATGAGAGAGTCTGTTCATTTGCTTTTACGTTTCCATGGATACATTGAGTATTCAAAATTTTTCGGATAAACACTTGAAACATTTTTTGAAACAAATGAAAATAATTTCATGTACTGACAAAAAGTCTAAACAATTTTTTAATCTATTTAAGTGTCGCTTTAGTCGGTGACGTTATGCACTGTACTGTAGTCAACTTAAAACTAACGGACTAAGTCTGCATCTATGAATTGTACAGTAAAGAGAATGGAAAAAAATCAAAAAATTTCATCACAAACAATATTAACAGAACAATCATTACTAAAGGGAAAAAATCCATTCATTTATAAATTTTTTTGATCTCATCAGATACCGAGTCAAATCGCAATAACAATATTATTAAAAGCATACAGAATTATTATGTAGCTCACAAAAACTCTCATTTTGCTTATGCATTTTGCCATCACTTGGGAATCACTTTCTCTTTCTCTGTTCTCTCTCCCTTTTCATGCATCAATGGCCGAATGAATATTCATGAAATCGCATTTAATCGCGAGCCAATTTATTCAGCATTGAGAACCGTCGGCTTAACAGCTCTTTTGCACAAACTTTTCTTCCAAAAATCTCCATACATTCTACTACTGCTATGGCACACTCTCTCTCTCTCTTTTTTATCCATTTTCTCTGTGTTCAGCATCTTTTAGAGCGTGCAATCTGTTCTCGCCTATTGAAATGAGATTCACAAATTTGAATCAGGAAAAAGATGAGCTTACGATTAGATTAATCAAGTTATTCGAAACTTTTTTCTCCATTTACTACTGCCGCTACTTTTGTATTCCCATATTAACTATTCGCGATAAATTTTTACAATGATATCTAATGAACGCAATTTCATTTCGCATTCATAGCGAAATGTTTGCTTTGAGAGGTAAGTGTTAGGTTCAGTTTTTAATTTGATTAATGGATGATAAAACTGCGCTGTACTCTTCAAATTGCTGAATAAATATTTAAAGTCTACTTAAAAGTTTTATAATAAAAATGTAATAAAAATTTAATTCCTAATTAAGTTTTATAGTTTTGCAGCTCTTAAAAATTGTTTCCAAAGCTACCGCGCATAAACATGCAGTAAAAATTCAAATTTAAAACCATTCTCTCTCTCTCTCTCTCTCTCTCTCTCTCTCGTACTCTTTTAATTAAATAATGATCTCTGTAGCCGAAAATCGAAATTAAAAGTTCTTTAATGAGTTTTCCTAATGATAGAGTCATTAAATGCATTTTCCATTTTCTATCGAAAACTTTTTAACGCTTTATTTGCTTTAAAAATAGCCTTTAATTTCAGACACATCGCGCTTTTAGTTTCAAACCTTTGATTAAATATATATATAGTAAATATAATTACTATCCAATCTCTGAAATATTTAGTGTATGTTATAGCATGAAAAAATTGGTACATCAATAATACAGAAACATATTTTTGAAACTGCTGTGATTTGTTTTGCTTATCGCATAACATTTTTCGATGAATAATAAATAGAAGCCATCAAAAATTGTAACAAGCATTAAACACAATATTTCACTATTACTTTTTCCATAAAATAAGTTCAAAATAGAGAAAAATCTGACGACTGTATGTCAAAAAAAACATTCTAAAAATATCACTAAAAAAGTGGATGACTGCGTGACAACATCTCTCTATCACTTGTTCACTGTATTTCTCCCTTAAAACCGATAATAAATACATGATTAAGAGGTGTTTAAATAATAAATAACTTTTCTGTGTGCGTTTCTGTGATATATGTAAGTTTAGACGAGATCGGGATTTGCTTTATGGCGAGCTTGTGATGCATTAAAGTTGCATCGCTTTGACAGTGTTGTTCCTGATAAATAACTTTGATAAGTAAAGTAGTAGAGAGATTGCCAGTTAGTGAGAGTGAGTGAGAGAGAAAGCCAGTGTATCTTTACATCCGATTTAAATGAAGTGCATTTTAGTGCCTATAATACAGTTAAAAACATTATTTTCTCCCTATAAATAAAAAAGCTGCTTATGTTCACTCTGTCTCTCTGTGTATTTCGTTCTCTCTCTCTCACTCTCTCACTCTCTCTTTCTCTTTCTCTTTCACTCACTATGAAACTGTGAAAATGATGATACGATTTTTTTATGTTAGCTTACAGTTTCGAAATGGATTTAACGAAAAACTCCATTAGGTTTAAGTTTGTTTTATTCTTCTCGCTGTGTATGTCTCGCTGTCGGTAATAAACGAAATAAAATCTGATTACGTGAATAGCTATAGTTATACAGTATATATATTTCTATGCAAGTGTTCGCAATTTTTTTTATTTATCTCATTTAATTTGTAAAATATTATTCAATAAAAGAAATAAAAAATTCACTTTCGCTTTTAGTTAACTCAAAAACTGTTTTGATAAGTTATTACTTAATTATAAAGTTTTAGCAGTCCTGAAACTTTTTTGTTTGTTTGCCGGTTATATATAAAGTTTAGCCTCAACTAATATAGACTATTTGTATGCAGAAAAAAACTTATAATAATACCATTTTTCTCTATTAAAACTATTTTCGTGTTTTTTTTATATTTTCACTTTGAAAGAAGAGTATATTTAGCTGGTTTTTCCGCGCCGTTTAAGTATTATTAAAAAAATGCTAACCAGTGATAGTGTTTCGCTCGATTTCCATAATCAAACAATTTTGCTCCGAAAAACTTTTTTATTGTTGACCATAATTTAAAATTCAAAATGAGATGGCTATAAATTTTCGCTCTCAATGAGAGAAAATGGGTTTAATGCATTTACTGCGAGCGCGCTATCATATATTTAATGCCATTTATATTCTAACATAAATATATTATAAATTTTTTTTATTAAAAAAATTGTCCACACAAACGATAGATATTTGTTTCGCTCTCTGAAGGGTAGTTTAAATTTTTATTTTATTTTTTCGTTTGCGAAGAAAAATATGCGAACCTAGTGTACAGTAATAGAGACGATTGTTGTTTTGTGAATTTGTCTTATAATTTTATTGTTTTATAGTTGACAACAAATAAGAAATCGTGATTTTCTTATATTTGTTTTGTATGTCTCATATCGTAATTTATTTGGTCCAATAAATTATATTTAATTTATTCTAAAAATTATTCCGAACAGATAAGTATCTATATTATCTATATAGAGTTAAATTTAAAGGATTTAATTACTAAATCATTACAATAAAACTCATTTTTAAAAAATTAATCTTAAACTATTGATGTTTAATAAACGTAATAGTTAGTCAATATTTGCGGAAATGCTTTATAACTTTGACATTAACTTCGTTTACCAATTTGATGACATTTTTTTAGTGTTTGCTATTTCATCTCAAATGAAGGATTAAAATTATAATAGAATCATTTTATTCTTGATTTAGAGAAATGAGGGCATAGATTCAATTCTCTTATTTTTTGTTTTAATGTTAATTTATCGGAAAAATTTTTTCGTAGCAAAAAACTCCGTTATTTTAAATAAGCGCAGAGAAAGTGGATGTTACTGTAAAGAAAAGAAAACAAAAATCAAAATTCGGCGTCTCTTTGTTGAATAAAATATTTTCTGGATCTTAACGCTAATGTTGCCTTAAAAGTGACTTCATATATAAGTTATACGCCGTATATTATATAATATTACTACTTTATTACTTCGTGCTTTTTTTCATTATTTATTTTATCTGGGAATCGTTTGAATCGAAAACGAAAATCAAGAGAATAAGCAGAAAAAAATTGTAACGAAAAAAATATTACATCATTATCTTTCGCCGTATACTATTTATATATATTGCTGTATATCTAAAATATACTCTCTATTTGGGCAAATAATATAACGATAATAGATAGAAGCAACAAAAAAGTAAAGCGAAAAGATTGCTGCAGAATCAGAGGAAAAAATGGGATGCATAAGAAGTTACAAACAAATATGGCGGTAAAAGCAAATGTATATACAAAGAATAAATATAGCAAACTCAGTGAGAGTTTTTTCAGTATTAAGACGTGGAAGATGTGGACAAATCTTTACTCCACTTATATTCTGCTCGTACACATTATTTTTTCGCCAGCAGTTTTTTTAGCGAATGAAGCGATGAAAAAATTCTTGAGCGAATTTAGGCGAAGGGAAAGCGTTTAAGTATACACTTGAAGCGGTTTTTTCACAGTGCATCTGATGTGAAGATGCAGCTGCACTGAAGATGTGTGCGTTTGTGTGTGTGTGTGTTCACTGATGATGATGTTGTAACACTTCTCTATACTATTTTATTATTGCTCCTCCAGGCGAAAGCAGAACTGAATTTTCCAACTCGTTTTCCCATTTAATTCAGATGATAGTGAAAAGTTAAGAGTGGATACGATGCGGGAGACAACACTGCTAGAAAATTGTGTGCGCAAACGAAAAGTGCACTTTTGCTCTTCGTTCGCTATCACTTTTTTTGTGCCGCACTTTTAAGATTTGGACTTTTTTATTTCGAGTGTAAATTGTATTTGACATGTGATTTGAAACACGATTTTCGGATTGACTATGAACTGGCAATTTTGCGCTTCAATTAACTATATTAGGTTTTATTTGAAAGCACTGTACGCTTTCAACCATACATTTTACTTTATTAGATTTACGGATCTTTGATGTAATCAAAAAAAAGTGAAAGTCCTATAAATAGAGATTTATATCTCTATATATGGTCGAAAAATTTTTAAAAATTTTCAGTCACAACAATAATGAACACCCTTATTGGATTGTCTGGTTGTTTCATACATTGAATTGTATACAAAACAAATTTGGCATATTTTTATCTACCGTATAACATATACCAGTACACAGAGCTTTTAGGTTTGTGATGTACAGTATATTGTATGTCCGCTGTTCCCTGGAGTTAAAATGTTTAAAGTTTTAAAATTTGTATTCTCTATATTTTAAAAAGGTGGCGTAAGCCTAATTAATAATCTTTCTTGATTTAAACTTATTAAATCCGCACATAAATCCTCTTAATAGTTTTTTAAAGACATTATGATTCATTTTATGACCAAAAATGTAAATGAGTCTATAAATCTAATTTTAATGATTTTTCGGAATTAATTAAATCATTTTAAAAATAAATGCAAACTTCAAAAAATAAATAAAAATGTTGATTAGTCATAAACATCCTATCCTTACTTAAAAACACAATAGGGGTAATAAAACTCAATAAATTGACGTGAGAATGATATGTATTCAAGAGTAATGAAAAGCAACAGCAAAAGTCACTTTTATATAACACTTCAAACAGAAAAAAAATCATGTCTAGATATCACGCAATGCCCCAAAAGGGTGTGAGAGTATTGTCAAAGCTGAGGCTTTATGTTCGCAATAATTGCATAACTCTCTCGTCCCTCATTTTCTCAATTACCCTCTCTTTTAATATCCTCTTTTGGCACAAAACGCATATTCTTTGTCACGATCTATTGCTAATTCGGTGGATGTGAAAGTGCCAGCGGTGGTCCCTTTGCTTTGTTTCTTTGCTGTTGTCGCCCATTTCAGGCTCACAAATGTTTCACCAGAGATGTCAAAATGTCACTTGCGATTCCTGACGTCCTCTCCATGCTATTCTCTCTTCAATTAGAGTATATTTTACTTTCAAGTTTTATGTTATAACCAATAGTAAGCCCGTTAAACAAACTTAGGCTTTAATAATATGTTTCATTTCTTTTGAATACACAAAAAGCTGCTCTTTTAATGCGAAGAGGTTGAAATTTTATTTTCATTGCCAGTTATGACTAACAAATAAGCGTTTCTACGACATTGTTAGGTTCTTAAACAATATTATAGGTGTAAAAAGTAAAAATAGCAGTCAATTGATTTAATCCTTGAGCACATACATGTGAAATCATTAGTCTAATCAATTTTTATTATGCTTTTTTAGCGAATTGCAAATGAATAATAATGAAGAATAGTTAAAAGGTTATTTCAGTTTACTTCGCGGTAACAAATTTTGTAAACACAAAAAGTGTCATTAAAATAAAATAAGTACTAAAAAATCATAAAAATGCAATTTTGCTTTTATGTTTTATTATAAAATTGAAAAAAGAAGAAACAATTTTAAGTTCGTTAGAAACAAAAATTAAAAATAACCATTTCGTACCATTTAATTGGTTTATCATTTTTATTATGAGCACAGGATGTTTGGTATTTAATGCGTGTTCTGTTGGAAGCGTTATCAGGCGAATCGGGAATAAACTAGTATATGATTACATCCATTAACGAATGCTTTTACCTTTATATTAAAAATAAGACTCGGGGGAAATTGATAGTAATATACTTGTATCTCTAATATAGTAAAGTGCCGCTCAAATCTTTTTGCATGCATTTTAATAATATAACGTACGGGTACGAGAGTTATACATAAGCTATATCCGCATAATGGCATATTTCTGCGTACCAGAGAACCTGATACCTCTCATTGAGCAAACAGTACGGTATAATGAAATACACTAGTTTTATACTTTTTTGCTTTCTCCTATCGAATTAAGTCGGGTAACCTTTTTTATTTGAGTAAAGGAAAGAGAATATTCTCCTAAGAGTAACAACAAGTAATTTTATTTATGTATTTATGAAAATATTTATGTATTTCGAAACATACAGCATTATAAGTCTACAATATAAAAAAGTTTCGATTTTCTATACAACCATTATAATAAGATGAGTGTGCGATGTTTTCGGATCAGATACACATAAATGGGAATATTTTATTTTTAAATCTAGAAAAATCAGGTCATCCATAGACAAGCGAAACGCAGTGTATATAATTTATTTTCGCAGCGAGAAGATTATAATCGATTTTGTCAAAATGTCACGTTTATTTCGTTATGTGTGCGATGCTAATGCATAAATATATTGTTTAGCAGCGCATTCAATCAATTTCGCTCATCAATTTGACTATTTCGTGTGTCGTTTGTTTGATCATTTAAGTTAAGAATCGTTTAATAAAATTTTTTTGAATATATCGGATTTCAATTTAAAATATTGCGACATTTTAACGCAATTTTCCTTTCAAATTAAAAGTATTAATTTTTTTTAAACATTTGGCGGACCAAACTCTATTCGTGTCCTTAACAAAAAAAAGAAAAAAAATAAGTCCCATACAAGAAATTTAATTAAATCAAATATGTTTACTTTAAAGCCTGAAGCTCTTGTCGTAAACCTTGATTTTCATCAGACAATTTCTCAAACTCTTCGGAAAGACTGCCCAGTTTAACAGTTAGTAAACTTTCGTTGTTTCTTAACTCTTCATTATCTCTCTTTAACGTATGGATATCGCTTCTAAGTTTCGAAATCTCCTCAAAACAGTTGTCATTTTCAATTCCAAATAACTCTTGCATTTGTCTGTTAAGCCTACAATCGTCTATCAAACTTCTAATGGTAGCGTACAAGTTCTGCATGCAATTATGATTATCATCGCCTTCCTTCAAAACGCCACAACTTTGACACTTTCTCTCCGGATTGTAATGGCATTCTCGAGTCAAATGATGTGTCAGCTGATCCAATTGGCACACGTGGTCGCAACCATCCGATGCGTAGTCACAATCGATTTTCAACTTCGACAATAGATTAAGAAATACGACTGGAGGTTGGGTTAGTCTACTTCGGTCCAAAGCGGTTCTGTCGTTGGGACACAACTGGTGCTCATTAAGCCATTGGGTAATACAATCGTCGCAATACGTCTGTCGACAGCACGGAACCACTAACGGTGACTTAAAGATATCATGACATATACCGCAGATGTAATCGTGTTCGAGTTCGTCACTCAACTGCTTAAATCTGTTTCGATCATAGCCAGGCATTGTTTAGAATTTATTCTTTGTTTATATATTTTTCTAATGAAAGTTTTATACTTTTACTTTTTTAGTAATTGTTTTACGATGTAGTCATTCGCTACTACCTGGTTGTCCCAACATTCTATAACAAGGAACGCTGACCCCCGAGTTTAAAAATATAGGAAAATTGAGTATGGCATTCGCTTAGGTCTCATATAAAATTAGGGTTGTTTTTAAAACCACATACCCCTAGATAAATGCTTTTGGAACATTCTGGTTATTTTAATATGATATTGCAGCGAAATAAAAAGTGTTATCTTACACATAAGTTTTTTGTCTTAAATATTACCATGTATTTGTTAGTATATCATACTAGATATCACTAATGCAAATAAAGATGGCAATGAGTTACAACTAATTGGTCGTTAATAGCATAGGGATTGCAAAATACCAAAGCTAAAATTGTTTTGTATGTTTTATTGACCGAAATTTTAAACAATTAACTTTAATGAAAAATAAACATTCAAAGGAGTGCATAACAATTAAAAATTATTTAATTTATTTCATAGAAACATTTTATGCAAATTTTAATAAAGAAATATTATAAAAATATCTTACAAAATTTAGCATTTAGATTATTTTAAAATTTTAAAAATTTAAAAAAAGCAAAAATTTTAATCATTTTCCTTTTAACTAAATTTAAAAAATATTGATAAATGTATATGTCCTTTCAATTAGGTTAATGAGGTTAACTGACAAACTGAATATAGTATAAACTTTTTTTTAAACAATATACGCGTATTTCATGCACAAAATTTTGAGAAGCATTTTAGTTAAAAGGCGATAACGAATTTCACCTTTGAAACGTAATACATATCGCGTAACTTATTAAAAGGCATAGCAACTGTTCATTGGTTCATAAAACTTAAAGTTACTGTTCACGAGTTTTTTGTTGTTAATGTTATGGTATTTATAATCGCTAATAATCATGTCTGTTCCTGAATCGACAGTTAAACGTCTTCAGCGCGATTACACTAACTTATTAACGAATCCTCTTCAGTATATAACAGCTCATCCGTTAGAGGATAACATACTCGAATGGTATTATTAATATCGTTATATGAATTTCTAAATACTGTATATTAACGCCTTGTAATTGCATTAAATAATCAACAAAAAAAAATCTTACTGCTATTTATTAAAAATATCCATAGTATTTGCCTTATAATTATTTTGTAAATAAAAATATAAACATTTTAAAACAGATTTTTAGAATAATGGAATCAGCTAACGAACTATTAAAAATTTATATATTAAAATATTATATTTACGCTTCAATAATGTAATTTCATTAAACATAATATGATCCTTGTTTTGTTTATATTAAATAAAATGGCTTTTACGTTAGAGATCATATTTTTAACAGATTAGATTATTTTGCTGATGAAAGTGATAGAATTAAAATGCTTATATTTTTATTTAATACTATTTAATTTACAAAATGGTGAATTAGGCATTACGCGATACTCGGTCCGGAAGACACACCATTCTTCGGCGGCGTATATCACGGCACACTTAACTTCCCGAAAGAGTTTCCGATGAAACCGCCTGCGATTTATATGATTACGCCAAACGGGAGGTTTCAGGTGAACGTTCGCCTGTGTCTAACAATGAGCGACTATCATCCCGAAACGTGGTCACCGCTGTGGACGGTATCCGCCGTCTTAACTGGTCTTTTGAGTTTTATGGTGGAAAAAAGTGGCGATATGTTTATCGGTTCTCTTAGAGACACCGATCAGCAGAGGAAGCAAATGGCAAAAGATAGCTGGAGTTTTAATTTGAAGAATGAAACGTTTTGCAATTATTTTCCGGAATTAGCAAATGTAAGCTAAAAAATTAAAATTATCTATTGTTGTATGGTATGGTTAACTGGATTATGATATGTTTTTATATAGGAAGCGAGAACTAAGGCTCGATAATAATATAGAAACGAAGATATTGGTCTAATAATATAACAAGTATTATTTCAAAAGTTTTGTCTTAACTGTTTAGAATATTTGTAATTATTATAACGATTTTTTCGCTGTTTAGCAAAAAAAAAATGTTGCAACTAAAAACATTACATTACATTTGAAACTTAGCGTTTGAGAGAAACGAAAATAATCAAAAATAAATCTAATATTCAGTAATTTAAAAAATATAAGTGCATTTCGACAAAATAAGTTCAGAGCAATATTATAGATCCCATCATTTGTTATAATTCTCTTGAAGCTTAATAGCTAATACTTTTTTGTTTTATGATTTTAATACCATTTGCTTATGAAATAATTTCAGATTAGAGCGAAACGTATTAAAAATTATAAACAATAAAAAATTTTCTCTGTATGTAATATTTTTCCCTTTTTGTGTTTTTAATGGACTTTCAAACATTCTAAGCTTATACTAGAAAATAAGTGGAAATCCAGCAGAAACTGCGTTGAATACATATCGAGCCCTAAGGAAATGGAATTTTACTTATTCTCTCAGCGCTTGATGAATAAATCAGGCAAAAAATTAGTAAACAGTTTAACTTTGCAATCTCACAGAAGCCATTGTCGAGTCAAACTCCGATTTCGCCAAAAATCAATCTAAAGCACCAAAAAAACTTGATCCCTGAGACTAACTGGTTATTAAATATATTGAAAATTGCTTGACAACAAATCGGATGACAATCCTGTAGTCATGGCAGCACCGTTTTCGGTGAACGAAAATACGAATTAGAAAATTATGTATAATACAGAATCGAAAACAACTGTAGCTCTTCATCAGAGGATAACTGGGAAAAAGATACATCGATATCGAAAGGATCGCACGCTAAGCACAATACTCTACGCGTAACGCTTTTGTTCGCGTTTAACTTCTCTATTCTTTTCGATCAATTATTTATTTATAGCCACTAGAGTTTCGCAAATTATTATTATTTAATGCGCGGATACTAACTATTCTCTAGTTCTGTGTTTCCAATGATTTCTATTATTCTACCTCTAATATCGAAATCAGTTACTGTTACGCTAATACATAAATAATTAATTCGAAAAATGTTTATCTTCACTCTATCTCTACGGTTCAACTACTGATGATGATAAGCATCATATCCTTTTAGGAAATACAGAGAAACATGTATTAACGTCTGGTGTCAACGTCTCATTGATTATCTCTGGCAGTAAACATATTCTTCGATGAATAGTGTCTGATGGCGTGGTGTCATAACAAACGCCACTCAATCCTTTTGATTGTCAATCTCTTACATGGCTATGCACATTCAGTTAGCACAATAAAATTCTTTTCTATTATTATTATTATGGCTAATATGACATATTGAATACCAACCTAATAAATACAATGCTAGCAAATTTTAGTCGCACAGTACTCGGTGATTGCGTGGCGAACGTATAAAAAACTTATAGAAAAGAATCAAATCATTTGTAGCGAATAAAAGCGCGATTTTATGGCACACATTATGGCCGTATTCTTATCGGCAAATAGCGCATTGAAGTAGATGTTTACTAATTTAACATACATGGCTATAAACATTTGAGAGAGTGAGGAGAGAGAGAGAGAGAGAGAGAGAGAGAGAGAGAGAGAGAGAGAGAGATCTGAGAGAATTTCTACCATAGTTTGAAAGAAAGAATATGTGGACGAATAATCTTTAACTGTTGTGCGCTACACGTCGTCTCTGGATATGATATAATGCTACATAAGAATTCCATGAATTTTACATGCCATCAGATTCTTGTCATATTTTAATCATTTTGGCATAAAGGAAAATATAATATACGCGACACACTCGCTATTTGATTTGCTCTCATATGAGTTGGTTTGTGCTCAGAAATTGCAATAATAATAATAATAGCAGTAATTACAGGTCATTTAATGGGGGCAAGCAATAATAAACTTTTATTCCATAATATATAAGGTATAACAAAAATATAAGTATTTTTGCGTATATATATATATATATATATAGACTATGTGTGTATATGTTTATGTTAAATATAACTATTATTTTGATGATAGTAATAAAAAGTTATCGTAAGTAACATACATGACAGAATATTATGTCAACTCCATTTAACTCGCTTACCAAATAGAAAAACTTGATATATAAAGCTTATATACAAGTTTTATGTACACATAACTTACACTAACGAATATAATACTTATTTTATGCCTAACAGTTTACTCAAAACAGTTACCGAACACAACAAAACTTTTCTTATTACGGTTAGAAATATTATTGATATTCTCGCTACTTTGGCCATAAATTAAGAGTTTGCATACATGTATGTATGTCGCTGTGTGTAACGTATTTTTCTTCTTCTTTTTGAATCAAGCAAAGTGTGCGATATGTTAGAAAGTGAAAATATTCAATTTTCTATAAATTTTTTATAAGCTGCGCTGTAGTGAATAATAGAATTTTTACCGAATTTAATAAAATTGGAAAAACTTTTATAAAACCATTATATCGAGATCATTTTAACTAAACTTTATATTCTTAAATTTTCTAATAAAATTTTTAAATAAAAAGCTAATGAAAGTTTCATAGATAGTAGTTCATAGTATTCAAACTTTTTAGTATGGATTCAAAGTATTAATTAATTTACCACATTTTGAATTTTGAAAGTTTTTGTGATTGATTTTCAGTTTGATTTATCTATCAAAATAGATTATAATTTTAGATTTTTTTTGTTTATCGACAATAAAACTTTTAAAACTTTTTTTTTAATAAAAACTAAATAATTATTTAGCTGATCTGTATAAGTAAAAATTGTCCGTCAATTCTTTAGTTTTAATCTGTTAATTGGAATAACTTATTAATCTGGTTAACTAATAGAGAGCACTATTTAATTCTCGCGCTTTACTGTATTACAGTATTTAACTTAAATCAAATGATTGTAATTTTTTGACAATAAAAAAATTATTTATGAAATGTTTGAATACTTTATGAAATAAATATAAAATACAATATTACAAATTTAATTACTTTACCGCTAAGTTATTTCTAATATAAAATTTCGTTCACTTAGTTTTCTAATGTAAACATAAATTTTTGTTTTCTCTCTTTACATCTTCCGCCTCTTCTAAGCTTACATTCAAGCAAACTATCATTAAAATAGGCATATCTTTTTATACCTCAATTGGCATCCCATGCGTATCACAAACATATCACAATTTGGTCCAAGTTTGCTCGTTTCAGTGCTTCCACAGCTTCCGTATTTTGCTTTACGGCACCGCGTTATTCATTGGGTTTTTGTTATATTGGAAAATATATTCCTTGTGTTTCTCTATGTTCCACTATTTTTTTGGACTCCGCTGTTTTAGTATTATTCTCACAGGTAACATAAACATCTTAAGATACGAATATACACGTAAGTTCATGGTTTCTATCTGTGAAACTAAGTTTATATAAACGGCACATAACTTTAATATAACTTTTTTTCTTTCGGTTAGAATGAAAGGACAGTAAAACTTTCCCTATTTTTTCTTTTTCTTCATTAGTAAAATATCACAACTGGGATTTCAATGGCTTTTGTAATAAGAATAAGAAGGAGAGAGAGATAGATGGAGAGGGAGATAGAGAGAGAGAGAGAGGAGAGAGAGAGAGAGAAAGAAAGGGAGGGAGAGAGAGAGCGGATAAATGAATCATGTGGACAAAATCTAGTACAAAATATATAAATGTATATATTTATAATTTGTAAAAATTTTTTAGGAAAATATTATTGCTTGTACTTTCAAGTGTAGTTTATATCAACGATATAATGTATGAATTCACTAATTAAAACTTCGTTCAGATCTTAGTATTTATTTATAAAAACTTTGTAAATTACTAGTGTTTTTTAAGTTACTGCAAAACATACATATTTAAAACTACATTTTTAGGTTAAATAAAATAACATTGAATCAATAACATAAGTGATGCAAAACAGTATTTTCTGGGTTCGAAGCGTTGCTATCATTTAAATATGAATACAGTGCAGCGCTCAATATTAAATTCTAACGGACTGCCAATAAAAAAATTGTGAATTTTTTACTTACATACACACAATGCCACTGTATATAAACTTTTTTTCAATTGAAAAACCTGTGAATGAGATCAAAACTAACGCATAATACATACTCACTCAGTTAGAAATAAAAATATTTAGTCGATTTGAAAGTCAAATACGGTTTATACATAGACTAAATATTTATTTATTTGCATTTATATATATTCGCTGTTTATTCGGAAACTTTTGATTCTCTCTCTCTCTCTCTCTCTCTCTCCTCTCCCTCTCTCCTCTCCCTCTCCTCTTCACTCTCGTGAATATTTTGAATTAAATTTTGGTCAAAACTTTATTTTTTGGATAAAAAATAAAGAACGCATTAAACAAATTCAAACAAAATTAAATTAATGCAAGTTTTATGCTTAAAAACCAACTTTTTTTAAGTTGAGTTATATTTATTATGCGCCTACAGTTGTATACACTTATTGCATTAAGGAGCAATATTTTTGCAAATTCGGTCGATTACTTTTTATGTTAAGTCAATCAATGTGTATCGATAAAATATTTTTATAAATTTTTAGCGCCAGATTATAATAAAGCAATAACTCAATTTTAAATCTATATTATTAATATATGAATGCACATTTTGAGTGGCAAATCTTGACAAATTTCTCAAGAGAGCATTTATTTATGTGGTTTATTAGTAGCTTTTATGGATTATAAATTATGCATATCCTTTTCAAAATTTATTTTATTAAAATGTTTCATTTTAATTCATTAATATATCGAGTAAAAAATATTAAAAAAGCTAAAGTATAGTTTCTAATTAAAGAATATTAAAATATATTTACTCAGTTTTCACTGGAATATTTACAATATACAGTCGTGTGAGCGAAATGTATCGCAGAGTGTTTGAAAATAATACATAAAAGTTTTTTGATATAATGAGCGAATGATAGTTTGATTCATACATTAAAACTTTAAGTGTCCATTAATGCATAAATTGGTTCTCTTTTGGGAGATAAGGCACACCCAAACCATTTTATCGTTAATGACAAATATGTAGACATTAAATATGCAAAATTGTTCGAAAATTTATGCAACAAATATTGTATACGTGTTTTTAATTCTGCATAATATTCTCTTTTTTTGCAGTATTTTTAAGTCAAACTCCCATTAGAAATTTTTAAAGCAGTGTGCAATAAAATATAATGTCATTATAAGCCGGATATTAATTTAATGTTAAAATAACCCATTAAATTAAACCAAATCCTTTAATTCAATTACAAGTTTATGATTATTATTATGATTATAGAAGAGGAATCTAAATTCTTAAAATAAGTGCAACATATGGAAATTGTTTGCTCGAAACACACTGTATATTAGATATTAATTGAGAAATGTTTGCTATTTTTAAATTGCTTGACATATAATTTATTTTAGCGAAACCTTAGAATCACTTTCTGGTTTTAATGTAAAGACTTTTAAGTGCCATTAAATCTCAAGACATACAACTTTAGCGCAAAATTTTTCTCAAATCTTTATAGATCTTATCTTTATTCGTTCGGAACTGATAACGACATTACAACGTAAATTAATTAAATTCTGTTTAATCAATTTGGCATTAACGCATTAAATTCGCTTAATACTGAATAACTAATAACTAAAGTTATTTAATTAGTTTATCATATTTAGCATTCTGCGCGCAAAAGAATGTTATTATCGTGGAAGTTGGCGGAGAAAAAAAGCTACACATTAGCTTAAGTTTGATTATAGCATTTCTAAAATAACTTTATATAAGCGTTCGCTCAAACTCTCGGCATTAAGTCGAACAAAGTGTGTGCCAGTGTTTTGTTGTGAAAAGAAAATAGTTTTAATTAGCAAATGAAGTCACGCTTTTTTCATTTACGAAGATTGGTCTCAATCTGTGAAATCAGTGCCAAATCACTTGACTTGACGTTAGCAAACACACACACACACAAACCTCTTAAGAATTAAAACCCTAAATGGTATACAGTACTGAAAATTATTATAATCCATTATTCAAAAGTAAGAGTTACTACACTGTTTTACTTTACTCGTTGGTAATAATTAAATTAAGTTTAACTGTTTTTTGTGATTTTTTTCTTCTATATTCCGACGTTACATTAGTTCACTAGTTAAAACAATTTACCACATCCTTATTCGAGCGTAGGTATGCAACTGTTAGTAATACAAAAAATATCTTATTATTTTATAAAAAAACAATTATAAATTTTAACGTTTCATTAAGTCATAGCGATTAAGGGGTAATTGGCGGATGAAAAGCGTAACCTTTTCCCTAACAAAACCATTGTGAAACGTGAAACACAACAATTATAAGTAGAATTTAAATTCCCCTATTAATTAAATTATACCGCAATAATTGATACATCCAGACACACACTAGAAGATTTTCCAGGCACACTATTCTTCTCATAACCTTATTATTTAATTGCTGCGGTATTTTACACTTCCGTAAACAATTAAGTGATTGTTTACCACAGTTTTATACTGTATACCGAAATAAACGCTAAAAATTAGTGATGCTTAATCTTTTGTGAAAAAATTCGAAGTTAATTATGTTATGACGCGTTTTATTTTTAGATTAATTAAAACATTTTTTGACAAAAGCCTGAACAAAACTGTCTAACAGTTTAGTGAATGGTTTTTATGTGGAATAAATAAATAATATGATAACCTAATCGTATTAGTCGTTAATATTGATGTAATTAAAAGCTATTAAAACGTTAAAAACATGATCAAACATAAATCTATAATCTTCATCCACTATTTCTACCCATAAATATATATATCTTCTTTTCTGTTATTTCTATATTCTTTTCGCCATCAATTTCGGAATTAAACATATTTTCGACTAAAAGCTCAGTCACGCTAATAGTAATGCATAGAAGAAATGCATTACACATCGAGTCTTGAAGTTTAAGTTAGTAAAGCAAAAGAAAAAAGGATTTTTGCTACTTATCGGATAAAGTTATTTTGATAGCATTGAACTCCGCACAAAAAACGGGAGCTTTTACGTTAGGGAACTATATTTTGTAACTAAATTCGAGATTCAGCGTTGATTGCTTTTGGAGTTATAAAAAAAGTGAACTGACACTGACTTAATATAGTTATAGCTATTTGATTATACTTTGATAAATCGCTGCTTTAGTTGACACATTGAATGCTTTTTTCATAGAAGAATTGTGCGTCATAACGATTTTTAAATATTGAAAATTTAATGTAAAATAGTAGAGCATATTTAATGGGTATTATTGGGCATTAACAATATGTGCTTTAAAATAGGAAGATTTGGGCTAAAAATTTAAAAACTTCAAATTTATATTATTAAAATTTTGCACTAACAATATATAAGATGATAATATATAACATTATTGATTCATTGAAAATTCAGTAAAGTGCTGTTCATAAAATTTCGAATTAAATCAAAATTTGTCTTAAGTTAAGAAAAAATGGGATACGATTTCGATAGAGTGTCGGGATTTGGGAAAAACCATCTCAAGTGCGATATATGTTTAGATGTGGTCAAAGATGGAGTTCAATTGGTTCGTTGCAAGCATTTATTCTGCAGACAATGCATTGTCGAGTGGCTCAGATCTAACCGTAACTGTCCCGTCGACAGAATCCGAACATTTCATACTCATATCAGAGAACCTCAGGCAGCGATTCTGTACGCTTTAAGTAAGTTGAAAATTAGTTGCGAATTCTCATCGTTTGGATGTGATTTTGTTTGCGATTTGGATCAAATCGAGTCACATCAAGAGGTGTGTCGATATAATGGCGAGAAAATTATCAAATGTGATCGCGGATGCGGTTCTGAGCTTACCATTCAAGAGTTGTCCGCTCATTCGTGTATTAAAGCGCTCAAACATCGGATGGATTTTATTGAATTTGAACTGTTGAAAATGATTTGTAGCCCAAGAAAGAGATCAAAAATTCATGATTCAATTGAAAATTCAATTAATGATGAGAAATAAATTAGTTATGATGTTCTGATTTTGATTGGAAACTGTTTATAATTATTCGGTAAAAATTGATTAATAATTTTAATCTGTTTATTAGCCATTAATAATAAGGATGTCATCAGTTTCGTTGTTGTAAAATCATTTTTTAAAGTAATTAATTAAGTTAACTCAAAGTATGCGCACGTGAATTGTGAAATATTAATAATTGTTAGAAATATTTTTTTTATAATACTGGCAGATACTACAGAACCACTATAAACTAGACTAATCGATAGCAATCTCAAAACCCGATCCGATCATCCATCTTAAGCAAATGACAATAATTTATAGCAAAAAATATCAGATAATTTAATTTACAGTTTTTACATAATTTATAATTTAATGTAGTAGTTTTACAATTAATAATTGTTATTTAGATATAAATAAAGTTTTAATTTTAAAAATGCTAAAAGTTTTCCTAAATTTTTGTTCATATCTTTGCATTTTTTATGAAAATCGGGTTTTGTGATAAAATTTTTAAAATCCGACTCGAACCAGACAAGTTTGAGCCCGAACCCTGCCCGATTAGACAAACCTGTCAGATACCCGACTCAAACCCGACATTCGGGTACCCGTTTACTAGTCTACTATAAACAATCCACAAAAAAATAATCTCAAATGGTCTGAAATCCGAAAATTACTATCGCTTATGATAGCATACTCCAGACAATAGAAATCTCTAATTTAGTGCCATTTCGAGCGAACGGCGATATTGTTTTAGGAGTTTAATGCATCGAAACTATAACAAATTTGATTGCATCTCTCTCTCTCTCTCTCTCTCTCTCTCTCTCTCTCTCTCTCTCTCTCTCTCTCTCATCGCATTTGTTGACAAAGCATAAGCTGCGCTACATTTTAGTTTAAGTATACTTTTAGTACATTTCCAGATCTCTAGTTGTTAGTCCGTGTGGTAATACAGAAATAAGTCCATCACATACAGTGTCCAAACAACACTGTACAGTGAATGAGATAGAAAGAGAAAACCGAAGAGCTTTTTCCTCTCAAATGGCATTCAAATCCAACTTAATCTTATCGTCAATTTGTTTCGACATAACAGAAATAAACATTACAGGATAATGCGACACATCTTCTTGTTTTTTATACATTATTAAGTCTTTTATTTGCATTGCATAAAAACTTATTACATCTCTATTAGAACATTTACCAACATTTTTTCCTCCACAGAAAAAACACTTTTAATTTGGAGTTATTGCAAAATTTTAATTATTTCCTCGTTTTATAATGAGCTTATGCTATTAATCTACGAACACTCATTATTAATTGAATCAAAACTAAATTCTAATATAATAGAAAAAATGCTATTAATTTTTTATGTCTGTATACGTCTCTTAGTAAATACAGCATTAGAGTCACGAGGGTTTTGTATATATTTAAGTGGATTACCGTTAAGAACATATTTTCGATACTGTAAGCGTATATCCTATAATAAAATGAGGTTAAGCAATATGAGACTTAACGTTTCGTATAGCAACAGCACAGACAAAATTTTACCTAATATAACATATTCTTTAAATGGGTTTTTGGCTAAAATTAATGAGAAGTAGAGATAGGATGGAAAAGAGAAAACGATAGCTGAAAATCCTTGTTTCATAGCAACAGGTAGTGATGCATACTATAATATATCCTAACAGTGGAGCATATACGCTATATTGCGGATGGAGATGAAAAATGGAAGAATGAGTAAAACAGAAATAAAGAAAGGTGAATGAGTGAGAGAGTGAGTGAGTGAGTGAGAGAGACAGAGAGAGAAGAGATGAATGTGTGGCAGTGATGCTGCGATGCGAAAGTGGATTTGGTTCGTGCGATGACTTTTATTCATCTTATATACAGTATTTTTATTTTGTAAGCGGCACTGCATTATATATTGTGATTGAAACTTGTATAATGCATTTCTCGCAATGTTGGTCTATATATTTTTTTATTTATAAGTAGTATTGCATTACATATACGTTTTTCCTTTCGCTCGCTCTGTCATCTTCCTCTCCTGTGTCTGCGTGTAAAAATACCAACTTAGAGATAAGGCATTCTAGCGTAATGTTAGAAATAAAAGAAGATTTAATACTCAATACTTATCTAAGAGTAAAAATACGGGTATAAGTAAATAACGGAATAGTAACACACACGGAGAATATAAAAAACTAAATATACACTGAATTTTATTTTTATTTTTTATCTAAACGATAGTGTATTTTGAAAGCTCTTCTCGTTTTATTCTATTATTTAGTGGGAGTTTATTTGGATAAAATTGTGGAGAGAAATATGTGTGAGATTGGGATCGAAAATAAATGCTACTTTTAAACAAGGATTTATGTAAAAATAAGTAGCGATTCTTTATACGTTTTTATTACAATTGGGAATAAAAAAAGAGTTACAAAATTGTATACTTATATTTTGCAAGTATTGTTTCCAAACAATACCAAATATACTTCAAGTTTTTCAAACTGTCTCGTAGTTTTGAGGGTAAATAAATCTGCTTTAAACTATATTTATCTGAATTAAAGTATAGAATTAAAGATATAGACAAGTTAATATTAAAAATTAAGCGTTTATTAACTTTTGTGTATCGCTTTTGTAGAATTTATGAGCTAAAGTTTATTTGTATATTATTATTAATAAAAACTTCCAATAGTACTATGTAATGGTTCTTCTAAGATTCTTGCATACTGTTATAATTTTGCGTGCTTATTGAAGATTTGTGAGATTTAAATTTAAGTAATAAAAACTTCTGATCTATTATTGTTATTTTTTATAACAATTTTTTTAAATTTTGTGAAACAACCTTTTGAATAGCATATTAAACAGTATTTGCTATGTATTTAAAAGACTAAAAAATCATATAAAGTAATTAAAAAAATAAACTTAAGCTAAAAAATTCCTGTCATGTTTGCAAATTTTTCTTCAGGCGCTAAAAGTTTAAAAAAAAAGTAACTAACAAAGCGTAAACAATGCTATTGTTTATCGTATTAATTTTCACCATACTTCTGCAAATGACAATCTAATTATTTTTTTTAATGCGTTCTTAATTTTTTAATTAGCTGCTATAAATTAGGAAAATTATTCTTTAGCTTGTGTTATGCAAGTATATAATACAAGCGAGCATATAATACTATATTCTAATATGTGCATGAATTCTCCGATCATGGATGCTCAAAATGCAAGCAGATTAAGAACATCTAACACTTGCGCATAAATAAAAATAAAAGTTTTGCACAGTTTAGGACACAATTTTTTAATTTTAAAATTATATTCTACTGACCAATACAGTTAAAAAATTCAAACCCAATTTTTTAATTTTCAAAAATTTGATTAGAATATCTTAGATACCCTTTATTCAGCAATCTATTCTATAACGTTTAAAAATAAAAATATATAAAAACTAAAATTCTTTAAAAAGTTTTTGAATACATTTTTGAGCATTCAAATTCACGGAATAAATTGATAGTTGAATTTCTTCAGCGATCATCCAAAGCATCAAAATAGAGCTCAATATTGCTATCTTCAAGAATGTTATGCCGGCATACAAAATATTAGAATATATGGTTTTTTATTAAATTTCGAATTTAATATCCACTTTTGAAAAGAGAGCTAAACTCCAGGGAAATACCTGTAGTTTTACAACATATATTTATGCTCGGAAGCTCTGAAAATAGTGACGAGTGATGGAATGCTATCAGCATAGAAGTGTGTGTGTGTGTGTGTTTGAGTGAGTGTGTGTGTGAGTGAGTGTGTGAGTGAGAGAGAGAGAGAGAGAGAGAGAGAGAGAGAGGAGAGAGAGAGTGAGAGTAAGGAGAGAGAGTGAGAAAGAGTGAGAGAGAGAATTATATCGTAAGACACCAATTGCTTTCTTATGTTTTGTGTATCACTTTCTATCATTATTTTCCTATTTTGCTGTTATGTAGCATTATTGTGCAGAATCGAGACGAGATTTACTCTCTAGCTTTCACTTCTTCGACTTATACGTATATATATTTTTTTATAACGCAATATATTTTGAAAGCTTACGGTTTTTTGAGTGCGATTGAGATACGAGTTAGTGAGCGATGAAAAAAAGGAATTACAAAATAAATTGACAAAATAAGCTTTCTTGTTGTGCCACCGATATTGCGATATTGTATGAAAGCGTTTTTTTTTATAAAAGCGTTATATTTTTTTGCTGTTATTACTCTTGTTAATCAAATCCCATTTTAGAAGAGAAAAAATCGGGATTTTCTTAATACTGGCCATTTATATGAAATGATTTTTACAACTTTATACGAAGAAACTTTTTATCGACATTTTTTTTGTTGGTTGTGTTTATTATTATTTCGCTGTTGTTTCTATTATGTTAGATTTAAATTTTGAAGTGATATGAAGTGGGAAAGATATTGCAGAATATGAAGAGTATTTTATACGTATGGCAACGAAAACATTTTGTGAAATAAGCGGTTGCGATGAGTGTTTCAGTGAAGATAAAATGTTCAAATTTAGACTTATTTCTCTATCTTTTGAATAGATATTGAAATGAAATTAAACGTCTAAAAAGAAAATAACGGTATATTAAAAAGCGAAAGTCAATTAAATGCGTTTGAATAGCGCTTTAAATGTAAATATAGCGTTGAAGTAAAAAATTGGGTAATGTTTGTCGCCGTATGCCTGCATAACGACAAATTTATATTAAAACTAAATCCAATTTCGTAACTGAAAATAAACTCGACGAACAAATAATAAAATGATGCAACAAAATTTGCTTTCTATTCATCTCACTTCTCTCTCTCTCCCAGACATCTGACATTCAATACAAACTCTATTAACTTATAATTGCATTTACTGACTAATGAACAATAAGATTAAAAACGAACTCATAATATCCACGGCATCTAGTTTTAAGCATTATTCCAAAAAAAAACTGCGTACAATTTATTATTATTTAATACATTAAATACAATGAAAAAGTCATTTTCTTTTATATTGTTTGGGCACAAAACACAAAAGAAAAGAAAAATTAGTTTTTTCATCAATAGAGAAATAGAGAGATTTTACTGTAAATGGAAAAAGCGGTCGAAAGAAAATGGCTATAAATAAAATTGAAAGTTTTTTTCTAAAAAAGTGCTTTCGAAGCAAACATGTATACATTACATCGAAATAGCGAGGAAAGAGTGCCTCGCCTTTAATTTTGAAAATTGAAAATAAATGTTAAAAAACTCGACGCTTGACAGCATTATTCACAATCGCTATTATATACTTTGCATATTATATAACGCGTACATGTCTCGCATTCGTGTCAAGTAATGAAAATTGAAAGTAACAATAGAGTTTTTTGAGAGTCAAAATTAGTGATTAAACGAAAACTCGAAATATAAAAAATAGATATAATATTTAAATAATTAGAAAAAAAAGTTTACTGTCGAGTAATTATTTCGCCGCTAAAGCATATCATCAAAGAGTGATATCAATTATTCTTTGATTCATGAAAGCTGTCGCCCATTTTTCACAATCAATTTCAAAAGCATTATGCATATTCTTCGTAAATAGATAAAACCATATTTTGCGAATCCAGAGAACTGTTTTAACACTGTTTTGCTCAGAACTCTTAATTAATGTATAAATTCGCGAACAGTTTAATTTTTTTTGAGGGTAAAACTCTCGCATCACTGAATCACAAAGAAAATCAAATATAATGCTCTCTATGTGCGTGAGTGAGTTAGAGAGGGAGAGAGATGTGCGGAGGAGTGAGTGTATTTTGAGTCCGTATTTACAAACTATGTACGATAGAAAATAGGAGACAAAAGAAGATCGTAACAAATAAAATTTGATGGCGATATTGGATAAAGAGGCACTAATTTAATATTAGTATCGAATAAATAAATGAAAAAAAGTTTTGGTGAGACTGAAGCTCTCTCACTGCAAAACAGGCCGAAAATCTTTTCGTCAGTCAGTATATGGAAAAGTCTGTTTCATAGCAAATATCATAATCATATTATTACAATGCAGTGAAGCGTTTAAATTAGATTTCATAGCTGGTGATGCGTTCGCTTTAAAAATTTAAAAAACTTTTTATAAGGGGTTAAACATTTATACGCAGAATATTCTGGTTAGCATTACCTTTTTAAAGCAGATTTCTGTTTATTTTCTGTTTACGCTTTACTGTGCTTCTACTGTAAACTGTTAGTCTATAGCACATACCAAGCTTTAATGGATTATAAAATTTTTCTAAACTGAATGATAAATATTTAAAATTAAAGCGATTTTCTGTTTACAGTGTTCGTGTGCTCTTTTAAAATTGATTTTATTTAGGCTGAGGAGAAATGTTTGCGCAATCAAACTGATAAATTCAAAGCAAAATAGAGTGTATTGATTAGTAAATGTCTAGCTTTAGCTAACAGTGAGCAAGAAAATATTTTTTTTATTTATTGATTAACGCAAAATAAAACCTATGGCGAAGCTTTCTTTTTATTTTAAATTCAATTACCGAAAAAGTTGTCGCCAGAAGAAAAAATAGTTTATATATTATATTAGGTTATCATAAAACATATCGAAAAGGAAAAATATTTTTCCTTTGGAATAAAAACTTTTGATTGCATGCAGTTTTTTCCAGTTCAATATTTTTTCCTCTTTCTTTATTTGGATCGCAATTTGCGTATTAAATCTGCTTCGAGACAAAATGACAGAACGAGAGAGAAAAGGATGCGAATATATTAAAAAAGATCGCACACATTCTTCACGGGAAATAAAAATTTTAGACCAAACAGAAGGAGAGAGGAAAAGGCGTAAACATATTCGATTCAATTTTGAAAATTTTTAGCCATAAGCTGTATAGTTGTGTGCTGTGATTGCCTTACGGCTATATATTTATTCAAAATTAGGTGATACGATGACTACTCCATTTCAAACGATGGCGATAACACACAACCAGTGATTTTCATGCAAATGCAATTATAAAACTTTTAAACTTTGGAGAAAAACCCGAAGCATAGTGTGTTTGAAAACCCATATGTGCGGCACAGTACGCATATATACGTACGTAATAGTTAATTTGGAGTTATATATAAAATAGAAATTAAATTAAATATGCGAAATACACTGCAGTTACACACTCATCTGTTATGCCAATTTAATATTCTGTTACTTCGCTTTCTGTTGTTGAATTGCCCTCAAGTGAGGATCAATACTTCACTATTGAAAGCGAAGTTTGCAACTCTTTTCCAGATATTTATGTTTAATTTGATCAAAAACTATCATTTTCCGAAACTAAATTGCGAGAATCGTGGAAACGCTTTTTTAAATAAAGTTTAATGTTGTTATAAAATACAGTATCACGTATTGCGCATTTCATGCTCGCATTATTTTAGAATCAGCGATAAATTGTCGTTTCACTCAAAAGCGTTTATTTACTTAATCAACTCTTCGGTATAAATCTTTTTTTGAAACAAAAATAATAATAATAAAATTTCGTCTGACTAGCAATGAGCTTACTGAGCATTTAAAATAAAAAACAAAATTTGAGTTAATTTGGCGGTAATTAGTTTAGAGTTTGTTTGGCGCACTTCACTTAAGCATGTCTGCATTTATTAATTATAATTAATATTTATTTTGGTTGAGAAAAAAATCACTTTTATAATACGAATAAACTTCCATACTAATGATTAAAATTTGTAAATGAAAAATTTTGTTTTAAATTTTGGGAAATAATTTAAGTGTTAATCCATGTCAGACTGGGTAACTTTGCTAAATCATAATAATATGCTATCTTTTTGTTATTTCTCTAATAATTAAAAAAGTTTATATTTTGACAAACTTTATAGAAAAAAATCAGAAAGTGTTAACAGAAAAAATCAAAAGTTTAAGCTAGTTTCTTAATACCAGACTTTATTCACGGATGAGTTCTCATCAGTTAAAGTTTCGTTGCATAAAAGCGTAAATTCAAAAATCTTTTAAACAACTATTTAAAATTCTTAAGGCATTTTTCTATACACTACACATGAAGATGAGCGAACCGCGGAAAAAAATTCATTTATATAAAAGTGCAGAGCGAGGCAAAAAAATTTTTAAGTCACTCATTCCTCAGGAAAACTCGTTCTCCACTACTCTTTAGATTTATAAACAATTCATGTCACGTCAGGGAATAATGTTATGCAGTGGTAAACAGTATATCTACACTATTTTTTCAATGGGAGGGTTAACTTCTATATACGTATATATTTTTTGGTTATTCAGACAAATTTACTGCAGTTTAGTATTTTAAATGCACGATAAAATTTAATGGCAAAGCATTTTGAGACGTTTTTTTCTGAGTGTACCTCAACTTTATGCGGCAGTGATTTGTGCGGAAAGAAATCGCAGTCATTTGTTTGCCCAATTGAGATAAATTATAGCGCAAAAACACTTTCCAGCGGATAGAGTTTTTAAAATTGTGTCATCATTAGATATTTTGATAAGTTAATTGGATTACTGGCCTAACATATTTCTGTAGACAACGAACAAAAAAAACAAAAAATTTGCTATTTCATTACTGTTTCCTTTCATATTGCAAGAAAAATTGGTTTTGATGTTTTAGTTTATTTATTTCCCCTTAAATACTACTTTTTCGCTATACATTTATATGTTGGAATAAAAACAGCATTCATGTTCTGAAGCAGTCAACAAAAAATAGTTTTGATTTTTAATATAGCAAAATGTTTAATCACTAATCTCTTAAAGCCATGCATTGAGTTGCGCCCCAAAATTGCTATAAATCACAATAAAATCTATTTTGACTAAAATCTACTATTTTTTGTGCTTCACATGCGAAAACCACTAACGTAAGTTTCAAATGCCTATTTTGAGTCATGTTATTGCGGTTCGAAAACCACTGCCGCGTAAGCATCGGTCAAAATCCATAACATATCAGTAAGGACAGGATATTTTGGTTTTAACTGAACAAGGTTTTGTTATTTAAAAGCTCGGTTAAAGTGAATATAAAGTAATAATAACTTAAAACAAAGCTTTCAGAGCGTAGTTTATTTAACCGAAATAACCGATTTTTGAGTTTCTGACCGTATATACAGAAATAATAATTTTTAACCGAAAATTGTTAATCTTGTGTGTTTATTCATTAAAACCTAAAAATACAGTACAAGAATATCAAGTAAATTAAAAATAAATATTAAAAGATCATGTAATAGGCTAATCTATGTTTTAAACAAAAAATGAATAATTATTTAAATAATCCTGATATTGAAAAATTCACATCAAAAAGTTCGTTATTGAGCAACAGTTTATTTTTGCAAAGTTTTCCACACATTGATGTCAAAAGATTTTGCTGACTCGTAAAATACATCTTGTAATCATTATTCACAAAAACAAAGTTGACCAAATTTTAATCATGCAAACATGGAAAAGTTTAATGTACTTCGAATAATTAAACATTTTTAAAATGCATATTAAATCTCAAACGAAAATTTGACCGAATTTTCGCTGTTTTTTCAAACGAAAAACTATCAAAAAATGCATTTTTTCTAACCGAAATATCCTGTCCTTACATATCAGTCTGTTTACACGAAATAAAATTTTTTGGTTACGTTATAAATATTATCAGGCGCTTGCTTTGCCATTCATTAGAAATCGGCGTTAGAAATCATCATCGTATCTGTCGGATGCAAACATTATTACTCCCTCTCCGGTTGTCCCTCTTTTCTTGTCTCCCACCGCTTTGTATGGCTAACTGGTAGCGCTGTGTTATGCTCTTTGAATGGCAAGTAATTACCACTAGATTTGATGGACACGAAATGAATTAAGCTCAGCGTGCCATCCAATCCAACATTTCATCTCATTTTTTTCTTTACGGAAAAATGGACTGATGTTTGCTGATGGCATCTGACAGTATGGGCTGGGATTCTGACACATCACAAACAGCGCGCGCGAAATACACAACAAGATTCAAGTGTAAAAAAAGATATAAGCAGAACGAGAAAAGATTGTAACATATTATATCAAGTGTTGAGCAAATAAATAGGCGCACACATATAAGATGGCATAACACAGCCATGTTTGCCTCAATAAAACTATCATTTCTCATTTGGCAGATATTGATGCGTATGGAGAGATGAAAAAATTGCATCAAATTCGTATGACAAACGCACAAAAGATTTCGTTTCTATTTGCCGTTTCCAAAAAAATATCTATATATTTATTTTTTACATATGACTTAGCTTTTAGCGTAAGGATTCATTTCGACGGCCAAAATAAACAACAAATACAGTATATATATATATAAAAAATTCGATTTTCTTTTTTATAATACTTATATAAAAACATAATGCTATAAAACTCTAACATTTAAAAAGTATAAATTTAATCTTTTTATTTTATTTTATTTCATTTTATATATATGCCAATATAAACTTTTTAAAAAATTTTGTGCGACATGGGATTTGAAATTATGTGAATGTGTGTGTGTTGGCACAACATTTTTGTAGAAAATTTTATTAATAATAACTTAAAAGAGTGGAATAATATGGCTTTCGGTGAAAAATTATTTGATATCTTTTTTATTCCTGTGTTTTCTCATTTTCGCGTTTTTATTTGTTTTACTCCATTATAGTTTGAAACTGAGTGAGAAAAAGAAATAGTGTATATTATAAAAAAGATGAAAAGGCAATATCATTGTTTATTACAGAGTAGCGAAGGGAACTATTTTTGTCATATATATATATAAAACGTTAGCTATAATTCACTGATGTTATGGCAATATAAGCACTTTTATCCTCCACTTCGCCTCCATTTAAACAAGTTTTCTCCTCTATTTTATTTATTGTGCAGATATTGAACGCTAACTGTTATTTTCGATGCCCTCTCTCTCTCTTCTCTCTCTCTCTCTTCTCTCTCTCTCTCTCTCTCTCTCTCT
>JAQIXJ010000476.1:0-33463 GCA_034700185.1 Phthiracarus laevigatus
TTTGGATTGGTCTGGTTTATGAACGTAACTTAATGGTTGGTAATGGTTTGGGAAAAATCAAACCATTGGCATCTTTAGTTTTAATACATCTAAAAAATGTATAATAATATTTTTTTGAAACTAACTGTATGCATTAACTGCGTGTAAAACACTTAAATTTGTTCTTTTAATAAGCCATTATTGAGTAATAGAAACTAAATTTAATTATATATAATTAAAATTAAAAATAATTTAGAAATAAAATTGAAAAGCATAATTATAATTAGTAATTCAGTAATTATTTTTAAATAATCAGATTCAGTAATGCTTTTAGCTCTAGGGTCCTATACATTATGAATAAAGAGCGGATTTTGACATAAAAGATTATTTTTATGTCAACATCCGCTCTTTATTCATAATGTATAAGAATAAAAAGCATATTTTAAAGTATTTTACAAAAAATATGCGAATATTCTTTTGCATATTTACTGATAAAAGAATATTTAAGGCATATTTTGTACTCTCTGTATTTTCCGCTCATTAATTAAGAATCACGTAGATATACAAACATATGCTATTTTCAAAGGGTATATCACCAAAAAATTTTACAAAAATGTAAACTAAACCAGTTAGTTTTATCTGTGTTTTTTAAAATTAGGAACAATCTAACACAAATATAGTTAGCTTAATTTTTTATACTGCTCAATATGGAAGATACCAGACAAATTTGGAATATAAAACAAGTTTGACGTGTGTGTGTAAAATACGGCACTGCACACCACAGACACGCATAAAATTAAAAGTTAAAATTCTGAAAATAGCAGAGAGCGAGAAAAATCTGCGAACTAAGCGTGATTTGTCAGTGCAGAGTCGTTCACTTGAAAATAACAGTTCAATTGCATCACTCCTAGTCATATTTAAGATATTTATCTCGCAATTCAATGCAACCCAAAGAGAGCGAGAGAAAGAAAGAAATCTAAACATATACCATTTATAATGGAAATTGCTGCTGCTTCTACACATCGCATCACAAAATAATCGCGAGCTTTCATATCATGACATCTTCTCCCCAAACGAGAGTTAAAAGAGACGGAGAGAGAGAGAGAGAGAGAGGGAGAGAGAGAGAGAGAGAGAGAGAGAGAGAGAGAGAGAGAATGCGATACATATCAGTGTATAACATAACTTTATCATTTTTATACCTCAGATATATATGTATAAGTTATAAAAGTTACGCCTTTTGCTTTTATGCTAAAATGTTGCCTCGAGTATTCTTTATGGTATACTCTATTCAATACTCTTATCGCTGTATCATTGAAACTTATCTATGAATTTTTTACAGAAAGCATTTTATATAAATATAAAGTTCTTCGTATTAGTATAGTAAATATAAAATACAATTTAAAAAGTATCTGATGTATAAACTTATTTTTTTTCAATCGCTTTTCAAATTGAGTATTAAACCTAGAAAAAACTGAAGCATAAAATACTTCTTAAATAATAATAATTTTAAAAGGATTTTATAAAAGTGCGAACACTTTGATAAAAAAATAAATAAAATAAGGTAATTTTTAACATAAGGTTTTTAAAACTCACGGCATATGTGATAAGACGAAAGCCGTTTTTTTTGTATTCAAAGTTAACCGCAAAGAAGTCAACGAAGGGAAATTAAAAAATCTTAAACTATCTGAATTAAAAATGGTTTAAAATATTATTAAACACTTTAAACACGAATCAGAAATAATTCGCAAATGCTCAAAAGATGCAGTCAAACATTTTGTATTGATTATTGGTCTCATTTAACTTTTAAAAAAAATAATTTCGTGTGTTTTTATTTTTATAGAAACTTGTTTATCATTAAAGTATATATTTTTAAATGAAAAGCAAAAATAAAGTAAGTCACAAACAAAAATAGCAGAAAATAAGACTGATATTTATAACCCGTATAGCATACAGTAAATCACCTCAAAAACTCTCACTAAAATTTATTGATTCTGGGTCTTTAAACACTTTTCTCGAATTGTAATATGCAATGATACTTTTCAATTTTATTCAAAACTCGATTTTTTCGCCGTTAGTGTTACAGTGCAAGTTTTACACTGCACACACATAAACTATATAAATAACGAGATGAAAGCAATGCGGTTTTTTGCCATCAGACTAATAACAAAGAGTTTGAATAGTAAAAAACGATAACATTTCTTATGTGTTGGTGTATGCGAGTGTAACAGTATAGCTGTGTCCCACAACACATCATTTATAATAAATACTGTACTAATATCGATATATATAACTATTATGCTGGTTTTTTTCGACAGAAAAAAATATTTCATCTCATTTTTTGTTGGTGACTATTACGAGCCAACTTTTTTTCTAGTTTAGGATATCAATTCTGTGGGTTCATTGTTGGACACATGATAGGACACTCCATTTATCAAGACTTGATTTTCTGAATGGCGCACACAAATATTTTCGAATCATTAAAATTGATTAATGAATTGAATGAATTTTCGAAAACCGAAATATATTCCAAGTTATTTCGTAATTTTTTGGCAATTATTTTGGGGATAAATAAGCGTTTATTTATTTTTTTAATAAGTAGGCTAAGATAATAACAACAAATAAGATGTATAGCGCGATAATTGATACGTTGTGGTTATGATTGCCTACACGTAAACGCTTATTGATGTGTAGTGGTATTTATGTAACAGAAAAATTCTGATTTTGTCAGCATCTTATATATAGAACAGGAAAAAATCGTAAGAAAGTCAATTCTGATCCGATACGTTTCACTATATAAATATATACCCCATTCACGTGCACAACGCTGTATGTTATTAAATTCTATAACACGAAAGATCATTAAAATTGACAGTTTCTTATTTAACATTTACTAAACGTTTGCAAAGCTTTGCATTATCTTGACATTGTGTTGATTTGTTTCCTGCAAGAAAAAGAAAAAAAGCTCTCCTCTCGATCCATAACAGAAGTGTAGAGATTTTTATTAGCGAAAGGAACGGAAAATTTTCTAATCAATAATGAAGAGTCAAATAAGAGATTTGTTTTTTATTTTGTTGCAAAAGTGAAATATTGGAAGTTTTTTACTGACGAAACGCGTTCTACTTTTCACTCTGAAGCAAATTTTCTTAAGCTAACTATAACTTAAAAAGTTTTTTCTTTAAATTGAAGATAAGAATTAATACAGTAACAAGTTTTTAAAATTTTTCAAAATTGCTATAAACATGTACTGCATCCTAAAATAAACTAATCGTATTAAAATCAAAGTTAAAATGTGTTTTCAAGCGAAGCGGTTATTTGATTATATTAATTTAAAATTGGTTTTCATTTATGAAGCAAGAACGTGCCTTAATGATGAGCTCGCCTTGATTTTGTTATTAATTATAGTTGACTAAATAGAAATATAAATTACATAAGAATTTAGAACTACAACACAAAAATTATTGATTTCATTGTTGCAAATTATTATTTTACTTTATTTATATTGTTTTGCCTAATAAAAATTAAAAAGCATAATTATAGCTAGTACTTCATAATTGTTTTTAAAAAATTAGATTCAATCTGTTTTCAGCTCTACTATAGAACTGTTAAATACTAGATTAATGGTTTTATTTGATAATTTTATAAATAAATTATAAACACTGCAATTCCATCCGAATATTTTATCAAAATGAATAATTCAGAAACCAATCTCAACAAAAGTTATTGTTCATTGTTTGTTTTATTGCCCTAAAAAAGTGGTTCTGAAAATAAATGTCTGAACTACTTATAGAAACAGTAAACACTGATGAGGATAGATCAGAAATGCAGCTGTTATTTGATCTGATTTTATGTCTCATTTAACTTGAATAATTGAGATTCTTATTTTATTAGGAGTAATTTTTTAATGGATTTTTTATGTAAAAGTAACCGATACTTTTTAAAACTACTCCAATATCTTCCCCATTAGGAATAAAACTTTTTTGCTTATTAAATTAAATTTCTCAAAATAAAAATGCAATCTCTTATTGCAAAAGAAAAATAAAATTCCTTTAACAAAACCATTGGAAAGAAAATACTAGTTTATCTCACTGGTTGGATATTTTTAACATTGTAATTGAGAATCGTATGAGAAAGACAAGCCAAGTATTGCATGTGAGAATAGTGTAAATATTCAGACGTTTTGGTGGGTATTATCAAAAAAAAAAATCTGACACTACGCAGTCAATTATTTTTGTATATCTGATCGTGGGATTTCACGTTTTTTTAGAAAAATTTAATTATTTGGCAAATTTTTTTTGTATAAAAGTGAAACCTTAGAGCGTGTAGTATATACAGTATGATTCAAGTAGATATACGGGCCACCATATGCTACTTTCAAAGGGTATATCATGGGTACCATGGATATCACCATGGAAATTCTAAAAATGTAACCTAAACCAGTTAGTTTTATTTGTAAATTTGAAAATTGAAAGAATCTAACATAAATATTTTAGTTATTATTCATACTGCTAAAAATGGAAGATAACATTTTTTAAATATTTTTCATTGTGTAATATGAATTTTCATAGCGAGAAAATTTTCAACAAAAAAATATTCCATTACCTGTTGTGTTCAGTATTCAAAATTGTTTCGACGAGGTTAACAACTACTCTGCGATTCACATTGTATAATAAACACTATTTATACTTTAAGAACGAACACAAAGAAGTGTGAACTAATAGAAAAAAATGACTAGTTAGTTTGGCATACTGCTAATAATTTAATTTTGAAAGTATATGGTTCAGACTAATAATCATATGAGAATAATGAGACAGAATCGTGTGAATAGTCACACATTTTTCTCATATATCAATAGCAACCATTGTGTAATGTTAGCGAATAAAGATCAGCTTCGTTTGATACCAATCATGGAATACAATATCTAATGTTTAACTCGATTCAACAATAAAAGCGACATATTAAATAATGACTTCAATAATATTTGATTTTGCGCTCAGTTGTGAAATTAGACGAACATTTTCCCGGAAAAGTTTTGAGTTAATTTTTTCCCTACAAAATTCAAAATTATTAATTATGTTAATTATGCTTTAATAAAATTTATTTTATCTAATTTTATTTTTAGCATTTTTAATAGATTTATATTTACACGAAAATTTTCGCGAAAAGCATTAGCACTTAACATTATACGTTTATGTTATCAACGATTTATTCAGTTGAAAAAATAATCCCTAAATATTTTAACACAAATTTTCACGCAAAAAAAATATCAGCGAAGTATTTATTTATTTTTTGTTGTTTCGTCAGCATAACTGTAAATAGTATTATCGTTTTAAATAACGCGGAGATCCTTTTTTAATACTTTTTTATTAGATATAAGACGACGTTATACCAACACATTTAAAGTGCGCTGACATCGGTTATTATGCAAATGTGCGAATATTTTTCATATTTTTGCCAGTTATACGTAATACTAATTGTGTTCCTGCATGAAACTTATATACGGGTTAAACTAAATGTTTATAATAATAAAATATATACGAGAAATAATAAATATTTGCGGTCGAAAGCAATTCATTATTTTTTTTAAAAAGTGTTAACAACATTATGCCATAGTTTTAATGTTTTTTATAAAACAAAAAATTTAAAATTTAAATATTTGAATTTAATAAAAACCTTAAAATAACTGCATAAAGTAGACAACAGATGCTAAAAACTAGAAAGATAATGATGTGCTTAAATTCCAGATAACTTGTTCAAAGTTTTTTAATCTTTAATTGCTTAGCAAAACAAAAATAAAAATATATCGAATGTTTCCGATAATACTTGTTCTATGAAAGCACAGTACACACTCTATACCTTTCTCTTTTACAAAAAAAATCACAATCAATTTTTTTGTCTATCGAAAAACACTGTCCATTTATGAATAAAAGTTTGAGCGATTATTACGTGACCACATAAATTTCGCATTATTTGATTGCATGCTCGCTGAAATTCAAAAGCTTAATACCCGGTTGGGTATCTACAGTATAAGCTATTATTTTTTCTAGATAAATTAGTTTATAACATCGAGTTAAGTTATATCCGAAAAATCGCACTCTAATGGATTTTTGTAATCTCAGCGATGAAACTGAAAATCTATTAAACGACAATATATATACTATAGTCAAATAATTTTTTTATCCCAAATTTCAATAGCATTGCTGATACAACAAATATCAGCAATAAATATGCCATGAACTTCGAAGCTGTTGATAAGTGATTTGAGGAGAAAAATTAACTCATAAAATATGTGTCAATAAATAACTAGGAATCCGAAATATATTACTCCATTAAAATAGTTTTTTTATTCGGTCAATAATGAACAAAGTTCACCCAAAAATAATTCTCAAATAACCCATCTATCATTTCTAACATATATTTAGGGGTTAATAGCAACAAAAAATATTATAAAGTGTAATATAAAACAACTTGAAACGGGTTTCAATTACAAGTCAGCCAAAAATATATGCTGTATTATTGATAAATAGTGGAATAAAAATTAGCTAAAAAACCAGATATTTCTGGAATTTGATTACAAGCCAAGTTCATAACACGAACCATTAATAACATCACGTATTGCGCACACCTTTGACCCGTTCAGACGCTAAAGGTATAAATCATATTATCTCGTGAACGGGTACAGCACTAATGTGCTATCCATTGAAGGAACTCAATAAGGCTACGAATTTTTATTCTTGATAGCCGTTAAATAGATATATTATTGTTTATTATCTCATACTTGCGTTAGTAAATAATAACAAGATACTACTCATTGTTTAAGAAATGCGTTTTGTGCTATAAGACGAGCGATAATAAAAATTTACGCTAACAGAAAAACTTACTTATCGCGCACACATTTACAATGAATGTTTAAACAATCAACTGGTACAGTACAAGCAAGTTTATGGATAACTTGGTGACCTGTTCTATATGTCAACCAAATGTAAAAAATATTGGGAAACATATTAAAATTTATTAATTAATAAAATGGGCTTAAAAAAGCTTTGGTTAAATATTTTTATTTTAAAATTTTAATTCTTTCGTTGGGACAATTTTTATTTCAAATCTTGTGTATATAGCTTTAGAAAAAAATAATAAATTACATACCGTAATAATTTTTCATTAAGTCGCTGAAAATAGTAATTGATACGAAGTTTGATAAAAATAATGAATAGTAGTCGTTATACAAAAAAAACGGTTTTTCTAGATAATACACGATTGAAAAGATATCTCCGAAATAAAAAGTTTTAAAGTATTGATTTTTTGAGCAATTGCTGTGTATTAATGAAAAAAAATTTGAATTTAGATCATTGAATGATATGAAATTTTTTCTTGAGATTTTAGCCTATTATTTTTATTGAGTTACAATATTGTTTATTCTTTGGGTATTATAGTTATAGTTAATAATAATAATCTTTATGTAATAAAAAAATTAATCAAGAATAAATTAATTCCCATTTTTAAATCATTAAAAATTTTAGGTTAATACCAATAAATCAGGTTTGATAACGCTATTTATCTGATTTTTATTTCGCAATAAACTAATAATAATTAAGTTATCACTATTAATCATTATTTTTTTCTGTTTATTATTTTTTGTTATTTTACGCATAAAATTTGCAAGTAAGTATGTCTGTGCATGTAAATTAAATTTGCTCCGAATGTCTGGGTATTAGCGTGTTTTTAAATTGTAGATTTTAGTCATACAAAATTTTAAAACTTACTAATAATTATTTCATTATGCTGTTAAACCCGGTGATTAAAACTAATTGAAAAATTAGGCTACAATTTTAGGAACACAGTTATTTAAAAAATAATTGATAATCCCATTAAAATAAAACTAATTAACTAAAATTTAAATGAATTCTGTAATGCGAACCGAAACTAATGCAAAACGAAAATAGTTTGAAGTTTGTCTCACTGGTCGAGTATTTTTTTAGCATAAAAATATTACACTGAAATAAAAAAGTTTGTGTGCGAAAAGGAAACCAAAAGTATTGCATGCTAGTTATCATTATTTATATAAATAAAAAACTTTAAATTATGCAGCAGTTTGGAGGCTATTATGTCTGCTGAAAAAAGTTATGGAAATGTTTAGACAATCATAATTCATTACATTTTTCTGTTTTCGAGCGAAAGCATAAATTTAATATATTTAGCAAAAATCGTATAATTTTCGCTGTATGTACATGCAAAACCTTAGAGAGAGAGTATATAATATACAATTTATTAGTTTTGTAATAAATACTTATTTTATTATACAATATATGTTGAGTGCAATACTTAATATATAATAGCACAAACTCTCTCTCTCTCTCTCTCTCTCTCTCTCTCTCTCTCTCTCTCTCTCTCTCCTCTCTCTCTCTCTCCTCTCTCACACACACACTCACATAACCGAATAATTACGTTTGAGGAATGCGTAGACAATATAAAAAACTATCCCACATATCTTACATTAGCTTTTACTTTTCAAGTGGTAGTCGGTATCAGGAGTGAAGAAACAAAAAATAAATTGTGTGCACGATTTTTTTATATACATATGCAAGCAAGTCTTCAATACATTCTTTATCTTTCGCTTTCACTATGTAACAGTGAAATTGTAATTAATTAAAGCACTTCTTCTGCCTTCTTCTATTTTTTTATCTTTTTAAATCAAGTTTTTTAATAAAATGAAGCAGAAACTATCAATTTATCTGTCAAGTTGTCAGTCAATGAACCTTTATTGCTGCGCGTATAAAAAATGTGGCGTATTGTTCACAGTATCACAATGGAGCACACGTAAGACTTACCTCTCAAGTCTCACACACACCCATGGCTCAAATAAAGAAAGCAACAAAAAGAAAACTAACCCGAAAAATAAGGATACAGAAAAAAATTCGAAAGAAAAGATTGTTAATCTCGGAGTGAAAAAAAAACTGGAATGCATATAACAATTTAATCTTTAATATTGCCGCCAATACACATGCACGATGAAATTAACTGGAAAACAATTGAAGATACAATGCAACATATATTTTTTGTTATTAGAAAAAAGTGAGAGATGCGATGCGTTCCATATCTAAATGAATTGGTTAACAAAAAAATTTCGTAAACAAAAATAATTTGCACGCATATTACCGCTGCTGTACTAGTATTTATATATATTTTTTGTTTGTTGCTGCTATTGTTATAATGCTTAGGCGTCAAAAAACAGCGAAAACAGGATATTATGGAACATTAAAATTGCATAAATTATAATTTTTGTGTAAATTATTATAATAACAGTAATTATAATAAGCAAAAGTTTAATAACTCTTTTCGTTACGATAGAAATAACTTTCGTGTCGGATTTAAATCGTCTTTACTCTTCAAATAACACTGTAATTTTCTCTATATGTCATTTTAAAAAATTTTTGGGATATCCTTAAAAAATTAAAATAAAATACACATTGGCACCTACGTTGACATTCAAAAAGAAGAAATAATAATAAGTTAAAAAGTAATTAAAAATCGGAACATATTTTATAATACAGAATGTAGAATAATTTTAGCTATATATACATGAGATACCTTAGAGAGCGAATATAATACAATTTATTAGTTATGTAATAAATACTTATTTTATTATAATACCTTATATGTTGAGTGCAATACTTAACATATAATAATACAAACTCTCTCTCTCTCTCTCTCTCTCTCTCTCTCTCTCTCTCTCTCTCTCTCTCTCGCACTCTCTCTCGCACTCTCGCACTGCATTTTCATTTTTGAGTGTAATAAAAAGCGAATAACATTTTTTTCTGTGCAAAAAAGGAGTACTCTTAAGAGTTAAGGGTAATATATTCATCAAATTCGTAATAAAAGTATGAAAAATCGTAAAAAAAACTTTTATGCAAAAGCAAAAGTTGAAGTTTTCAGTGCGCACATAATGATGCTTAGAGAGAAAAAAAAGAAAAGTTTTTAATGCAATGAACGAACGAACGAACAACAACAAAAAAAATCCAACAAAAGTTTAATCAAAAAAATTGTTTCTCAGCGCTTTTCGTTGGGCAAAAAAATGCTTATTTTAATGACTATTAATGTCAATTAAATATAATTAACTTTTCACTCGATTAATACAGTCATCTTATTGTATATACATAAGCAAAATATGCATGTATTCGTTGAATGTTCATAAATCGATTCATTGTTGACGTAAATTAAACCATCAACAATAGAGAGTTTTTTCTGGGGGAACATAAAAAAACTGTTGTAAGACTTAAAATAGATAGTGATTAATTATCATCTCGCTTCAGATTATGGGCGATAATCACAAAACAACTACATTCTACGGTACAAAACTTCCATAGGCCAAGAACAATAGCGATGTACACGCAGCGTTGTACAACACATTACGAGATTCATTGTTGAATTAATGCGTACAAACAATTGGGAAAAGAGAATAGTGGCGTAAAAAGCTAAAGGGATTTAAAATCGAAATACGAGTAGACGGTTTCATTAAGTTTTTTTCTCAAACGCTACACACAAAATAATTTAGATCTCGTTCAACAAAACCAGTTTGAGTTTCAATTTTTTTCCCGAAAAAAATAAAAAATAAAAATTATGTAATTATAGAATAAATACTAGTCTGGCAGCCAGTATTAGAAGTGGTAATGTTTATTTTTAATGATTACGCCTCTGTCTAGTGACACCATATGCGATGTCTTCATGCAGCTATAGTTTGGTCGGTTAATTAATTCCCTAAAGTAAACACAATATACACGCGCTGTTGTTTCTGCTGCGCAATCACTACATTTGATGATAATAGTCAACAATAAGTTAACGGCAAAGAGAGAGAAAAAACCGATGAACCGAAACAACAGCAAGCGAGCCCTGGAAATGTTTTATTCTATGTTTTTCTATGGTACTCAGAAATCAAGCTAAAATATAATTAATACGATTGGAAAAAACCTGGAATTTAGACTGAAGTCTTCTCGTTTTTTATTTATTCTGTGTCTTAAAATATATAATGTTACAAATTTTTTATTTTAGTTTCTTAAAGTAATTTTATTTATCTCTCAGCGTGTTTTGGCTCGAGTAAGAGAGAGAGAGAGAGAGAGAGAGACCCAAATTAAATCTTAGTTAGCTTTGACAAAACAGAAACAAAATAAAGTAAGCTTAATAAATCTAAAAATTATAAATAACCCCGAAGGCGAAAGATAGTTTAGCAAATTTTTATTAAGATAGGTTAGATAAGCACATTTTTTCTCGATACAGTATCAATAAATCCGTCAATTTTCTTACTTTGTTTCTTTAGTTTTTTATAGTTTTTTTAGTTGCTGGTATAAAAATATTTCCTCCCATAATTGAATATTTATTTAAATATTAACATTTAAATAAGTTGTAACACTTATTGTAATACAATACACATACGGCGCGGTACCAAATATTTTCCGCACTTTACAAACCATGAATAAAATATGTGATGGGATAACATAATTTGTAATTCGTAATGAATAATATGATATATTAATTCGGGAAGAAAAACGGGCGCAAATGTTTTTATTGTTGGTTTCCAAACTAAACTGTTTTAATATTCCGCAAAAGTTTTTCATTTCATTATGAATGCAATAAAAAATACTTAATTCTTTTCAATGCATCCGCAAAAGTGATACTACAACAGCAACGACGTTTGATGAACGCAAGTGGACCAATAAATTGCGCTATTGTTGTAGCAAAACTCTAAATATAGCGCACAAACTCTAATTTCCAAAATCCATTCAATTGTTGAGAGCGTTAAGAGAGAGAGAGAAAAAAAAGAAGGAAACAAAGAGTCATTTCATTTGGACCGAAGAGACGAGAAATATCTTAATTTTCTTTCGAGGAAATATTAACAGTTCGATAAATAGTGGCGATATTTCCTAATGGAGTTTAATATTGCGAAACAGCAACAAGATTTATACCGGCGCTGGCTCTTGCATACTAATCAACCATTTACTTAAGATAAAGTTTCATAAATAAATTGGTTCAAAACTGAAATGTGGTTTATCGCGCAAACATTTCAGGTACACACACATACACAGACAGAGGGAAAAAAATGTATGCATATTAATTTAAATCCTTTTTTTCCTCTAATTGATTGCGATTAGCTTCGCTTCTACCTCTGACTTCTAATCAGTGGAATCAGTGAAAATACGGACTGACCCGCGAATAAACATAAATAAGAAAATAGGAAATAAATCTTTCGTGCCATCAAATCGGGGAAAAAAATAAAATAAAATAAAATAAATGTTAGTTTAGGTTCGCATAGTTTTTCTATATGCGCATTTAATTATTTTCTTTCGAGTTTACGAAAATTATTACAACAACGTCTCTATCGCTTTATGCGCTTAGTTTACTGGTAAATAAGACAGTAAATCACGCGCGTATAAAAAACTAGTTAACACAAATAAATAATTCAACTATAAAAAACAACGAGAAAAACAGTTTGAAAGAGTTATACTGAACAGTATACGTAATGTAATAGTAATGTCTTTTAGTAGTTACTATGGCATCACTATTTTCCATTAATGATCATCAACTGGACACACAACACAACTGCTGCCGAGGAAATCAACTGTAGCTCATCATCAAATGAGAGTTGTTTTGGAATGGACTCAGTCGTTTTAAGTTAATCTTTCGTAAAGAAATATATATATATATATTATGGGAAGTCAAACAATATGAGGAAAAAACCTATTTGAAATTCAATACCATTTATAGATAATACCCCTTCAAAAAAAAATCTAGGAAAAAGAAATATCGACCAGGAAAAAATCATTTTATAGATTTGCTATTTAAGAGAGACAGAGAGAAAGGAGTGTGCAAAGAAAATAAACTGCACGCACACACATACACATACATAAGCTTACAGTGTACATATATTACCTCTTGGAAAAAACACCGACACTAAAATACATAACAGATTATTTGCTCTGTATCCCCTTATGATATTTTTTCTCTCCATCTTGCTAGTCGTTTTATTCATGCACAGGAATGGATATTTTGCACTTTAGAATTTTAAAACGTGTTGGGAAAATTTTTTCATCTCTCACTCACTAACGCATATACACACAAATTTAAAATATCTCTCGCAGTATTATATTATGAGGCAATGCATAGTCTTATTTTTTTCTTAACACTATTATTTTTTGTTGTTTCTCTATTCCCGACGTCAAATAAGGTATCACTGCGTGTCTGCGAAAAAGTTTTCCTCAAAGTATACGTTTTGCAATATGCGTAAATACACAAAAGCGCAAAAAATAACAAAATACACAATCCATTCTTTCCATGGAGTGCGAGGAATTTTTAATGAGTGTTTTTCAAAGGCGAATTGAAAATCCCGGGAATATAAAATCAAATTAAGCCATAAATTGAAATGAAAACAGCATAAAACTCCGCTCTATTATGAATAAATTATTAGTTATTAAAGAATTGCCGCAAACAGGCAGACATAAGCGCGAAAGTACGCCATGAATTGGTATGAATTTATTTGAAATGTTGTTTTTGTTTTGGAGTGCAATACCGAATATAGTATTACCAGCAAAGTTATACCTTCGCATAACTAAAATGGATAAAATAAATTGTTTTGGAGTAAACTTACCAACCACTGTTTTTTTCCTCCTAACTCATATATTTTTAAATATCCCAATTTATTATTAATCTATTTATACTAGCGTATAAATAATACAGTACAGTATTACCATGTAAACTAGTTTTTCTGCTGCCGCCAAAAAAAATCAAGTTCACTATGTCTTTTTTGTTGAAGTAGCGTATATAATTAAATAACAAATATGCTCAAGTTTATGCATAAAATATGCATTTATAATGCGAAATTTTTATTTTATTTTGTTTTGTTTATGTACACTTTTTTGTAGCTATTTACGGAATGCTTTTATTTGGTTTGGCCAAAAAACTATTTAGTTTTCGTCCTTGAGTTGGCGTAATTAACAGTTATTTTTTAAATAAAATTATTTATTGTATACATATTTTTTAGTAATCATGTTTTTAGATTAGGGCCTTAGCTTAAATTGTTAATCAAAGCTACGCATTATCGTAATAAAAAAAGGTTAATAAAAAATTACGTGGATATAATAACTTTTCACGTTATAAAATGCATGTGTGGGTTATGATGCATTATAATCCGACTTTTTTAAACATTGTATAATAATTTACTGCTGTAACAATACGCTAGTTTTTTTCGGAAGATAATGGTTTAGAATGAAAAGTGTGTATTTTGGCTAATATGCTGTTAATAAGGTTATTTCAAAACCATATTTAAGTAATAATACGTGGTAAAGGAATGAAAAAAAGATTGAGAGCAACTGTAAAGAGGAAGGCATGTATGAAATGGCTTTGAATTAAATTATGCTTCAATAACACAGAATTAAATGACATTTCGTGTTAAATTATTACCAATTATGACATGTTAAAGAAGCTGTTGCATATACTGGTATTCAATTTCTCAAAAAATAAATCGAAATAAATTACCAGTTAAAATAAAATAAATTAGTGTTTACAAAAATTTTGAATAATTTTGTTGATTGTTTTTGAATAGTTGATTTTAAAACTTGCATTTAATTGAAGTTTACGTAAATTTATTCAAATAACAAGTTTACGAAAACTTACAGTATATTACACGAGCAAAATCTTTTTAAATACCAATCAAAAACGTAATGACAATTTAATACTTTTCATTTTAGAAATCTCGATTAATAACTATTCAAATTGAATACAAATGAGCATTCAATTAAAATTTATGTGCATTAAAAAACTTGTGTCGTTTCGCGGAAAAAAGCAAAATTTATTTAAGCCATCAAAAATAAAAAATATGAAAGTATTTTTGTTTTGACAGAAAACCTATTGATTAAACAAATGAAAACCGTGTTTCATTTGCGAGCAAACAAAAATTATGTTAAATTTAGACGTTATTTAACTACAGTACTTATTTCGAGTGAATAGTCTAGATATTTATTTATTTAACGGCACATCGCAATCAAATAAAATTATTCAAATACATAGATCTGTCGCCAGTGTAAATGAAAAACAATTTCTAACGGAAAAATAAACAAAATACACGCAAAAAAATGTAATGACGCAGTATGTTGGATGTGTACACACGGTTCCAGAAGTTATAAAATTAATTACGTTAAAAATAGATATTATAATCTAAATTCTAACGCAATTTCGTGTCAACTTTCGAAGCAAAAGTTGTGATTAAACGATATATACCAGTATATTATGTTTAGCATAATTTCTAGATTTATCTGCGAAAAAATGTCGACCGAAATGCTCATCGCTTGCCTAATCAAAGCAATTAGTTTTTTTCATTATGATTTTGTTCAGCGAAGACTTGCGATGTTAATTTAATTTAATATTTTTTTTAACGAAAACTAGTTCTTCACGTAATTTGATTTAATAAAATTAATATTATTAAGTAAAATGTTTCAGTGTGCAGCGGTGACACGCTTCTGATTTCTATAGATTGTGTGGGAATCATGGGTTGATATGGTTTACTGTATATGGTTTTAAGAGACAAATTTTCAGTCAACAGAAAATTTTTCAGAAATATAGATTTTTCGATTAAAATTATTGGAATTAACTCTAAAATTTGAGTAATGTTTGGAAATAAGTTTTCCCTCTAAAATTGTTGGGAATCTTTGATACAAAAATATTTAAAAAATAAATAATAAATAAGATTAAATCGAAAGAATTTAAAACAAAATCGTCAGACGGAGAAAACTCCGAAAGGATTAGCCAAAACTTAAAGATTATAATCATTTAGTGCAAAGCATTACATAAAAGGCTCGAAACTCGTTAAAATTATTGAGGTTATCATCCGTAAGAAAAAGACTAGAATATAATATGCTGTGCGCGCATTAAAAAGTTAAGTGAGGCACACAACTATTTTCTTTTGCGTTCATCTAAATGATATTTTTGCATTTAATACGTTTGGTATCACATATATCTTTAAAGACGCCTTTTGAAGCGTTGTTATTTCATTATTATATCAATGCAAATTCATTATTCTATAGAAAATAATAATAAAATAATAATAATAATAATAACCGTTTGCCTTAAAGCACGAATATTCTCGGTGTGTGTGTGAATCTGTGTGCACTAGTTTTTATATAGTAATTTCGTTTTAAGCTAAAACTTATTGCAATCTTTATTAAGAAGGGTAATGAGGCTCGAAAACTAAGCGTTTTTTATCGCAGACCAAATGAAAGTCTTTCCTTATCTCCGTTGCAGTGCATTATTCTTTGGGTAAACATTTAATAAATTATATAATGTGTTATCTATTATATAAATTATACGCAATTATTCTTACTGTGCAGAAATACACGCGCTTTTATCGCGCAATTATTATTCCATAGACATTTTTAGCTTCATTATACGCGGCGTTTTCTTGCGTTAATTATTTCAAAAGAATTTTTTCCCTCATAATAATTTCATTTCACAGTGAAAGCGTTTTTTAGTGAATAATTAATAAAATTTGCGAAAATACTTAATAAACTTTTCTAATTGTATTTTTTTAATTGAAAAATCAAATCACTTTTTTTTAATTAAAGTCAAATTATGTTCAAGAATAATACATGCATCAAAATCGGATAATACGCGTAAGATATGCCATAATTTACAGTAGTTTTTTAAGACCCAAATCCCTCTCTTTACCTGTCTTTGCGATGATTGAGTGCATAGTTATCGTCATTTTTTTGCGAGAAGATAAAACATTAAAAGCGGATATTTTTCAACACACACACACACACACACACTTTATACGGTGTAACACTTTTTTGATAGCGTTTTTATCAGAAATACTTTAGATATAATCAAAACTTCTGCCACTAAAACAAATACGCAGAAAAAAATATATGAAACAGGAATAAGTTTGAAAAATACCAAACTATTATTTGACATATAAAACCGTTTTTTATTTCGAGATAATATTATATATATTTATGGACATAACTATAACGAGCTGTAAGGGCACCACTCGATTAATTTATCGTTTTATTTACGCTGTTAAATAGTTGGCAATCATCCCATTCTACGGCTATTAATATATAAAAGTTTAATTCTGGTTGGAAGTGTGTCATAATTCATAAGAGAACATAAATTGCGAGATCAACTGCGTTTTGGAGTTAAGTTTTGAAAAGCGCTTTGCGCTTATCAGTTTGGGATTAAAGCCTTGAAATTCCGTGTTTTTTCGAGTACTGTTGTAGAACGAAATAATATTTTAATTAGTTTATTACATCCACCGTTTTTTGCATTTTAGTTAGCGCAACATATTTCGTGTTCATAAAATGAGTAACGGATTATGACTGACAATGAATTTACGCTTAATTAAATGCTAGAAATAAATGATGTCAGTTATTATATAAAAATTTTAAATTTATTGCTCGATGTATTGGCCCGAAGAATGAGTTAGAAACTTGTTCATTCATTCATTTATGAACAAGTCTCTCTCTCTCCCTCTCTCTCTCTCCCTCTCTCTCTCTCTCTCTCCTCGTGTTAGCACTCTTTAAAAAGAGATTAATTATTATGTTTATCTTTGATTAAAATCTAAATTGTTTTTTTTAATTAACTCAACAATAACTCAATATATTAAATGAAACGAGATTTTCTAGTTTTTGTTGTCGATAAAAGTTACAACAATAATTATTACTCTGAATAATAATTCCCGATTACATTCGGTAAGTATATAAAATAAAAAATGTTTTCCAGTTTCATGTGCGCAATAAATTTCGGGAATTTTTGTGGCTCAGATTTTATTTAGTTGACTGCAATATACGACTTCTACGGAATTTATTACGAAATAGCTGGGTTAAGTAAACATTTTTAGGGTTAAGTAACTTATAAAAATTTCTGCCAATTTATAAGCGCGCACGTTATAGCTATTCGCAGTCTCATTTCGAAATTTATATTTTTAGTTTTTCTGTTTATTATGTTTAACGATCACTTAAAACTTTAACAAAATAAACATGCGATGCGTTTTAGATCATACAGTTTTATGATCATTAGCTATTTTTGGAGCACACATACGCATATATTTTGCCCAATTATTATCACACTCGAAAAAGGGCCAATAGTTTTTGGTTAACTACTAATTAATTAGCAATATTTTTAAAAACGAGAGAAAATTTAATGAAAAATTTTTTAAAATCGAAGATTTATTAGTAATATAAACGTCAAAGTTATTGGCACAGTAATGAAAATCTATTTTTAAACCGCACGGAACAAAGTATTCGCGCAACGAAAGAATCTCAACCAAACACAAACACTATCCGAAAATTGATTAATTGTATGATTAAGCACTTCTTCGGCGCACTTCCATTTGACACCTTAATGTTTAGGGAAAAATTGTATTTGCGGAGACCGTTTCAAAATAGGTTAACGCGTACGTACAGTACGAACAAACATAAAATATATGCGCAATTTATTATATGACAGTCAAATGCTATGCGAAAATCTCCTCTTTTCAAGTTTCGCTCATTTTGTTTGGTTGCGTTTGAAAATAATCTATAGAGAGAGAAAAAAATACTCCGCTTCTTTGCCGAAAAATAGGATGAAGAGATTTATGAGAATGTCATTTCTCACTTTCGCGAGACTAATGCTTAATGTCTAATACTTTAAACACTCTAATGGTTAGCAAAATCGAAATTCTATTAGCCTTTCATTGTTATTATAGATTATATATATTTATATACCGTTTTTTAGCATTAAGTTAATAATACATCGAATTATAGTATAAAAAATAAAAATAGTTTTCTTTGATGAAGGAATTGAATGACGGGAGAGTGAGAAACGCCTTCGCATTAATAGCTTACACATTATATTACTGGAAGTGATTTGATAACGCGACAGAACGACAACCGCTGACACGTTAAAGAGCGAGACAGAGCGCTGTAAGAAAATTATTTTTTGACAATAATTAAAATAAATAATGCCATCAGCAAAAAACTAACTGCCATCAGTTAGTTTTGATTTAAAACTTCGTTGGCTTTTTATCAAAATTGCAACCGAAGAAAATGAAGAATAAAATATTTAGAGATAAAAAATTAGACATGCATTTCAGTTTTCTTTGGTTAGGATTTTTTAGGGAAACTGGGAGAAAGAGATTTAAGGGAAATAGAATTTTTCGCTGCTTATGATTTATTATTTAAATTTATTTATCGAATGGAGAAAGAAATAAAATTAAAAATATGTTATTATAGATTTTTTTCTAATAATTAGCCTCATTTTTTAAATAGTGAGAGTCTGTGTGTGTATGTTATTAAAACAAAAAAATTATGTAAACCTATTAACGCCCGAACGAAAAACAGGTGGTGAGTCAATCGATTCTAAATTTATACTATTTTTTACTTAGTAGAACAAAAAATCCCAGTTAATTAAGCATTTACATTACATCATTATGCAAAATTTTGCGCAAAAGCCTACGTTTTTATTCTAATAGCTGGTAAACAAGTCATCACTCGTTTAACCTAAATATCAAAGTAGCGGCGTATATAAGTTAACTAGACGTTTCTTTAATGAGATTTCGAGCGAAAAACTTCAAAGAAAAGTTTTTTCTTCAATAAAAGAAGAAATATAACAAACAAAAATACTTAAATAAAACTTTTAAAATAGGAGCATATATTAGTGTTAACCCATAAAACCATTTGAAATGGAATAAATGAATTTTATTTCATTCAAAACGTAAAAAAAGACACCTAAAAATCGGGACAAAATTTACAATTCAAGATCAATAAGGCGTATGTGGAAGAAAAGCTTTAAGATTGTGCTGAACTCATAAGTTCCCTGACTCACAAAAAAAGAACATAAATCTGCTTAAAGGAAAAAAGGGCGAGACTCTCTTCCCCGAATAAATCCTAAGTTTGAATATAATACTTTAAGAAATATACGACTTACGCAAAACGAAGTGCTAATGCGCTGCGGCAGTTAAAAATATATAGTCCTACTATATTTTATACTATTTGCAAACGAAAATCATTTATTTTGTTTTCTTTAGTTGACAAAAAAATTAACGGAAAAAGGATGTGGCGCTCGCTAATGCAAAAAACAAGAGCGAGCGGTATAATTAGCTCATTTTTTGATTAAAGAGCTGGTCCAGTGAACTTTACTTTACTTTTTGAAAAACAACATTATTAAACTGTTTTTTGACAATTTTTAAATTCACGGTTAACTGAGTTTAGCAACTTATATTTTGTTATTAATATTTTCCAATATAATATGGACACAGACAAATAATTTTTGCACATAAATCAAATATTAGCGTCACGTTTTCGAGATCGTAATGATATACGCGTTTCTAAATAATTTCGAAAATAAACAGCGTTTGTTCTGCAAAAGGGTCGGAAAATGAAAATAAAGAGGAGAGAGAAGAGAGGAAAAGTACGGTATATAAGACACGAGTTTTAAAGATAGTGTAAGCTAACCTATCGGAAAATATATTGATATTAATGATAGACTAGGTTACAAAAAAAAGAATAAACTTTTCGTTATAGCAAACAAAGTGGCGGACAACTATCATTATTATCAATAGTTGATAAAAACAAATTAAATGCCAGTAAAAACACAAAGTTTTTCACACGTTGTAATTTGTTATCCGAAATTTTTGCTATCAATCATAGCATTTAATGGGCGCAGAGAATACGTTTGACCGATAAAAACATATTTAGAATAGCATGGAATATATATATATTGCATAATTCATGGAGAATAGAAATGCGCACACAAACAGAATAGTAAACTAGAAAATTAAAATAGAAAAAAAATATATATTTTTTTGTGTTGACTTGTAATCGTTGAATGACTTCGAAAACAATTTTTATTCATTTTTGTTTCCATTAAACGACACCATTGACTGTTCTCAGTTATCTTCAATGCTATGGAAAAAAGATAACGTTTTCTGTTTGCCAGTCATTAATACCAATATCTTTAGCTTAAATCTACGCACTTATGTGCGCGCGTTAACATTAATTAAAAGAAATTGTGATTAATGATAGTTTTTCGATATATATTCTGTTGTTCATTCGTCACACATTTGCTTTTGCATTTTTTCTCTCTGTGTTTTTTAGCTTCACTGTGTGAGTTGAATTAGTTTTTTTATTTAAATATTTTTAACTCCGAAATCAGTAGAGATTTTATCTGATGAGGACTTTTTTGATTAAAATAAATGAGTAATTTTTTGTTATATAAAATAAGCGATGCCTTTTTCCTGGCAAAATGTATTCAATAGTTAAATTATTCAATAAATTCATTGCATGTCAAAAAATTGACTAGAAAATAGCTTTTACGCGTCAGGGTTTTGTTATTGTATGCCAGAGACAAGAATTTCTATTAACAAGCGAAACTGTTGGCTACAAATTTAATAAACAGTGCAGTATCTTAAGCTTCAACCCTACTCTTATAACTGCTAAAACCTAAAATCTCAATCTCAAACATATCAATTGTCACACCGATCTTTTTTCGCACGCCTCTCAGATTTCGCCGTCATTTTTGAATGGTTCCAAAAATGCTTATCTAAACTTTTCTTAAGAAAAACTGCATTTATTTTTGGGCGAAAGAAAGAGCAAAAATTCCATATAATAAGTTTTTGATTCGTACTTTGACCTCCAATAAAATGAAAAGTTTTTGGTGCAACAACACATTTCAGGAGGAAAAACGCTGAATTCGTTTCAACTGTTACATTGCGAATTAATTTTATTAGCAACTGAAACGAATTCCATCGGGGATATCTTCTAGTGTCCAATCTCTTCGGTAAACTTAAGATTAGTGCTGTGATCTTAATGAGGCGATGCCTAAAAGGATAACTCTTCTGTTGCATTAAAGTCAAAAGTCGTGTAGTTTAGAGCGGAGTGAAGTAGAAGAAAACAGAACATTTCGCTTTGCAAGCGCATCAAATTTTTCATGCAAAAACCTGATAAACTTCAGAAAAGAGAGAGAACTACTTCGAAACGACAAATAGTTTTACTATTACCACTGCTACTATAACGAAAACAACAAAGAGAGCAAAACTTCTCGTATGAAATGCCGTTTTTTTGCGCGATGATTTGCCGGAGCAAAAGATTGCACAATCATAAAAGTTTTTTTTTTGGTTATTGTTGCTGTAGTAGTTGGGGAGTAAAAACTATACTAAACTTTTAGTGAATGTGATCGCTCACAGAACAGTGAACTAATGGATAAGAGATATATATTATAAATAGTAATACCAATTGTTCAAATCCCAATTGTATGTATTACCACTTTTCGCTTATCGCTTCATACCAGGATTCGGAGAGGAAGAAAACGATACGGAGGGGAGAGAGAGACGCACTAAATGTATTAAACCTTTTTCTCTTATTTTTGCCTCCCTTTTATGTGAGGCCTATACTGAAATTATCTATGCCGGTGATATTCCTGCTGCACCCCTAAAAGTTTATTAATAATGACTGATATTTTATTACTTCATTAACTACAGTAGAGTTGAAAAAAGTTAAAATAACGCATTAAATTATAATCAATAACGTTTGGTTTAAAAACGGGTTCGACAATATAACTATATGAGGAAAAAATTGGTTTTAAGCAGTGGTTGAGGTTACTTCTTATTGCGCCAAATGTTTTTCTTTATTCTACCAATTAAGCGAAATCAAGCTGTAATAAAATTCCGGCGATCTTTTTTATCGTTAATAATTATCGGAAGAAGCGTACGCTCTTTGATGCGTTTCAGTGGTAAACCATTTTTACGTTTTTTTCTCACACTTCCCAAAAAACAAAATCTAATAAAATCTAATTAAACTTTTTGTTCTAAACTGTTATATAATAATGATCGCTAAAACTGATGAACTTTCGTAATTATAAGCACAAACAAAATAAACCTCTATATAATATTTTTTTTGCTGGTTTGAGTCTGCGTTTTGTCAAAATAATTGTTTACCAGAATTCGGGTATTTTAAAGTTGCCGACAATGGTGTGATTTCTATCGTGTTTATTGAACGCTGAAAACTGAACGCCGAGATTATACTGCATTATAGAATATTTATTAAGTGGAGATATTTACGATAAAATTGGCATTAAAAATATCATTGCGCATACGGTATAATAAAACAAAATCGTACGTTAAAATATATTTCCTATATATACTAACGAAACGGAATTATGGTCAAAAAATTAATTGTAAACAAAATTTATGGCAAACGGATTCATGCAGCGAATAATAATGCGTTCAGTGTTAGACAAGTGGTGATTGACTTATTCAGGCTATGATAAAATAGTCACTCTCTTCCTCTCTTTTCATTAGAATACTTTTGTTACGCATCGAAAATTTTCCTCTCACTCGTATAATACAAAAAAGAAAACAATTTTCATTCGAAAATAATGGAAACGGAAACATAATTTGATCGGTGAAAAGAGCTGCGGTGTGAAATCTGTTATGAATTCATTGAATATATTCCGGGTTATATGAAATGTTTCAATTGTAAGGAATAAAATGAAAACTACTGGTGGATAATGCGATTTCGAGTTAATAACTCCCTTATATTTTTCTATTTCTAAAAATGATTGTTATTATTTGTTCGTGGAATTTCATTAAAAATAAATAGGGGAACTTTTGATTCATTTCTACAACATCTTAACTATAATGCTAGTTCCATAACTGTTACCAAAAAAATTGATTGCATACTAAAGCCATTAAGTGAACGGGTGACAAACTCGCTCTAATTAGGGAAAACATATTAACACGATGCTGATATTTTTTGTAATTAATTATATTCGCATATAACTCATAATTAATAAAAACAGATCGTCATTAGGACTATTAACTAAAAACTGGCTTCAATTACGGTAAAGTTATCGTAAAAAACGATAGGCTTTTCACATATCATCATCCTTTTTGCAGGGCATTTGGGATTTAGCGTATATGTTTGCGCGTGAGTTTAACTATTTCGTTGTTAGAACCGTTCGCGCTTTCCACTCATAACGATGTTCTATGAATGGCACTTTCATAATAGAATAGTGTCACACCCAGCTGTCAAAAAATGTTGGTTTTTAATTTTGGTAAAAATGAGGTTTACGGTTGGCTGGTGTTTATACTTTGATAATTGAGATTATCGCTGGTTTAGGAAACTCGAACCGTTACCAACTTTAGTATTAATATCATTGTTAACCGAAAAATACTTTCTTAAAAAAACTAGAAATGTTTACTTATTTGTGTTAATATTATTACTGGAAAGTTTATTATTTAAATAATTATGATGCACCCATTTAAAAAATAATTTCTTTTAGCGATTTAACAGCCAATACAGTATAATGGGATAAAATCGGAATAAAAGGCTCTTAAAAGTTTCTTTTTGGTTAAACTTGCAAATTGCATTTTTATTACTATTATTTCCCTATGGCTTAAATAGGCAAACAAAAAAAATATACAAAATTGCGTTTTTATATTTATTATAAGTTAATTTTGAAACGCTTTTTATGTGTGAAAGCTTTTAGGCTTTAATATTTATGAGAGTTATATCCAGTAATAAATAAATACAGCGCGCAATTTTATTAGATCCAGTGTCTGGCAGTTAGTTTTGGTAACCACTATTTGTTTATGGTGTTACTGGCTTCATCATTATGCTATCTCTGGACTGTATGATAATAATATTGAAATTATTGCTTAAATGTTTGTTATACCCATTTGGTTAAATTTTAATAATAGTCTAAGTAATTGAGAATATATATAAATGTTAGGCTTTAATACCGCAATAAAAAAGTTTAAGCGTTGGAAGTGAAACGAATTTCTGTTAAATGCGTTTGGAAATGATTATGTTTTAGAAGATATGAAATTTTATTATAAATGAAAGTTTTAGCGAATAAATTTTTGCGTGAAATAGTTTCCCAGTGTTATGAATAGAATTAAATTCACAAATAACATATAAATGGTGTTCTGTTATTATTGGACGATCTTCAGTGTGTTTTTAACGAACGAAAAAATACTTCATGATTTATCTATTAAATCCAAAATGAATCATTAAGATATTTTTTCGAAAAATTTATGATCATATATTTTCTGGTCTCGCTAATAGAAAAAATGTAAATAAATTTGATAAATTGGAAAAGCTATAAAATTTTTAATACATGGTAAATATGTAGTCAAAAGCACAAGAAAAACCTTTTTTTCTCCATTTTAAGCCATAGATCCGGTTTCATAAAATAAAGATAAAAAAATCGGTTTAGTCGTGTGTTTGATCCGGAATTAAAACGTTTAAGAGCCATTGAATTAAAACTAAGAGCATAAGTATTACTTTCTATTAGCACTTTTATTTTCCAACGATCATAAATTTGGGCTAAAACTTTCAAATTGAAACCATCAATGTTAAGAAAAAAAACAATGTCATAATTATACGAGATGTGTCTTCCAAAAGAAGATTTAAAGTAAGTTCAATTTTAGACTCTCCTGACAGAGTAGTCATAAATTAGAAATATCTAGAAACGCATTTAGAACTTCATATTTCAAGTTTAATGACATAGAGCTTACTTTGAAGGCGAGTGCAAACGATTACGATGGAAACGCTTGAGAATACTAAGATTTTTATATTTAATAGACTTTATCTTTTGTTAAACTATAATTATTCTTAGTGTGATTTTTTTTGTTATGGTATTTATTCTATCACTATAGCCCACAATTACGGCCCATAAAGCAAACAAAGCATTTGTTTGATAAATTAGCATATTTTCCATAAATCATGGTCAAAATTCCGAAGGATATGCGTAATTTATTCTTAGAGGTACTCATCCCCATCTCTTGCCAATCGTTGTCCACTCTCTTGAGTCACTCGTTATTGCACAATAGGTAATGGATATAAATAATGTAAATTTGGATTAACCAAATCTCAATTAAGTTTTTAATGAAATATAGATGACGATCAGATACGATAATAATACTCAGATACGTATTAACAAAATCCAGCAACAATTAACAAAGTAATTAATTTGTTTAATGTGGTTTTTTTCGTCACTTACAATATTCGTGTTTAAAATTTGGTTTGAATATAAAAAATACACTATCGGTTATTTTAATGATTTATTATCAGTCGCAGTTTATTAATAATATCACATTTATAATTAAAAAGTTTTCGTTTTGATCGAACTGTTGATACCACCGGTAATGAGAAAACTTTCAATAAATGTGTACAGTGTTTGTTTCTATATAAGCGCATATTTGATAAATGTAGCGTTCATTCAGTTTTATTATTTTTCATTATTTGATTAGTAATTTCAAAAATATGATAAATGATTAGAAAAAGTTCAACAAAAATTCGAAATTATACATAAAATATAGGAAACATTTTTTTCAAGCAATTAAATATTTAAACTAAAAACTTATTTAAACACATTTTTTTGTTAAAATTATTTAATTTATGCAATTAATGTGACCCTATTTTGTTGAACCACATCAACCATAACTTTTCGCGTAAATGATGCATTATATCGAAGTGTGGCCAAAAATTTTGTTTCTAACGAGCAAACATCGTATAAATAATAAAATTCGTTCGTTATATCTATCTTATTTTTAACTTGTGAACACCAAAATAATAATAATAATTTCTTCAATAATAATTTCCTGTATTCGTATCTAGTAATTTAAAACTATGATTATTTTTTCAAAAAAAAAATTCTAAATAATGATATGATTTATTAATTAATAGCTGCACCTAAATTGAAATTTATTTTATCCACACGTATTTCTCTAATCGTTCGTAATATTTTTCGGCTAATTAAAAATATTATAAATCAAAAATCAATTAAAAATCAATCATTTCTCCATAATAGGAAACATTTATTGTTTTTTTTACAAAACCAACTAATTTTATAATTTGAACTTTAATTTTGTGAAAAAATAATTTTCTTATCACTTAAAATCATTTAAAGTTAAACGATTCAACAAAAAAATAAACAAATTCACTAAATAATATATATAACATGTTATTTATAATGATGAGAGAAAGTTCATTTTTTCAGAGTTTGAGCTTGAACATGCTGAGCTTAAGCTCAATACTGGAAAAAATTGACCTGAGGTTCAAAAATAAAATGTACTTCTGAGCTCGAGCTTACTTATTTGTGAATGGAATTGAGCTTGTCTGTGAGCTTAAATGTTACAAAAAAATTTTAAAAATCACGATCATATAGTGAAATCTAACCTCAAACTATACCTCAAAAAATTGCAATTAAGCTTAGGTTTTTTTATAGATTTTCAAAAGAAAAAATATTTATGTATGTCAATTACGGAATTTGAAACATTTTATGGTATTGTTTGTCTTTATTAATTAATAACACAAACTCAAGAAGCTCGTTGGGTAAAACTCGAGCTTGAGCTTACAAATTTAAGCTCAAAAAATGGTGAGCTTTGAGCTTTCTTATTACATAATATCTTTTATTTGAGCTTTATATTGAGCTTGAGCTTTCTCTCATCATTAGTTATTTATAATTTTAATTAAAATATTTTGTCTTATTAACATAAGAACTAGGAAATAATACAGTAACAAAGAAAGATATAAGGAAACCCATTCAATTATAATATTTACTTTTATACATTTTTTTACATTTATAAATATAAAAATATGGATCTATAACCGCGCATATGGTAAACAATGTTTGATGTGCATGTGTCCTCCCATCTTTTGATGTGCATGTTCTACAACACCTTGTCATGCGAAAAGAATGGTTAGTTCGGCCACCAAAAAGTACATTAATCTTGAAATCACAATTTGTTAAACTATTGGAAACGAGTAGAAATATTGGGAAAATTTGATAAAGCATGAATTTATAATATCTTATGGGAAAACGCGATAATTTTGTAAAATCACGAAAATTACATTTACTAAGTGTATATCTTTGCGATCAAATATATATAGTTTTTATGGCTTTGAAATCAAATATTGTATTACAATAATAGTATTATAGAATGTAACAAAAGGCCCTTAACAATCGTGTGCATGAGATTTTAACTTTTTGATGGGAATAAAATTATTGATATTTATATGTAATACCGGTTTAAAAATAAAGGGTAACACTAGAATCCGGAAATAAGATTTATGCATTTGATATTTACATAATATTTTTTTCTATGTATAAATAAATATTTATTTAGCACATCAAATGAATAATAGAAGTGGTGTATGATTTAATGAAAAAAAAAATAAAAAAATTTATTTAAAAATTACGTTACATTAGAACAAAATATAAAGTGAATTTTAATTAATCAACCAATAAATGTTTATTGCATTATAATTGCTAACTTTTCAATCTCGTTGAAGCATTAATTATCTAAAATATCCTTATTTTTGCCATAAATTACAATAATTATTTACTATTATATTATTATGACATGGTTAATAAAACATTTTCTTTAAAATATATTTTTTTAAACAGACACGAGTTTGGTTCGATACTAAACGTAACATATTCGTATGTTATTTGTTTGATTACGAAACAAAGCTTTTTTATTCATTTAGCACTAATTGTGCTACGAAAGGTATAGCAACAACACATATCAGTTTTGAAATAACTTAAATAATACAAATATCCATGGTCTAACAAGTGATTGTAAATTTATCTCTACTAACGTGGAACGTTAGTGGAATTTGAAAATAGCACCGGTAATGGAACGTTAGTGGAGAGAAAAAAATTGTAATGTATTATCAGTTAATTATTAAAAATATTTTACAAATTAAAATTACTCTTTATAAATAACAAATTCATTCGGAAATACTCTGCATTTTATTTTCATAAAGAAAATCAGATTTTTAATATAAATATTATATCTAATTAACTTAATGCCTAAAATATAGCATTATTTTTTATCAACTCATTTTATATAAATAAAAGTGAATAAAAGTTTGAAATTGGAGATAATCTAAACTATATTAGATTTTTATTAGTGAAATGTTAATGAGTGGAACTTTAGTGGAATTGGAAAAAGGTATCGGTAATGGAACGTTAATACCAAGAATCTCGCGGCTTTTCCGCCCAATGCAGCGCAATGTTAAGTAGTAGGCGTGACATACGTAGAACATTTCAATGCATTGGGCGGAATAGCGTTGTGTTGTGTGGTTAATGCTGTTTTTCTTAATTTTTGCCGTTAGTGGAAAGTCAATATTATTCTTGGGACCGGTAATGGAACGATAGTGGATTCGAAAATTTAAATATTTTCACTCACTAGTTTAAACTACATTAACAAAGTACTTTGAGCTTATTTCCCAACTTTTCAAGAAGGTATTAATTGCCAACCTTTTTATTAATAAAAAATAAGTGCTACTACTCTTTCTAACATTTGTTTAACCGAAGCATACTTAACTTGTACTAGACTTTATTTCTATGTTATTAATATCTTTATTTCTTTTTTAATATCCTGTGCTTTAGTTATTTTTAATTCCAATTCGGACTGATTTTTTTTGCATTTTGATTGCTGACAGAAAAATGAATTTATTTATTTCAAATTAATCAAAATTCAACGATCGGGAATCAAATAACATCATAGAAAGCGAAATTTCAAACACGAACCGCAAACTAATCGCAAATATTGTGCGTCTGCCGATAAAAAAAACGGCAACTGATACAACAAAGATCGACGTTTAGCGGTGAGAATGTGAGAGACATTAAAAAGTTGCTTGAAATGCAGAAAAATATGTTATTAGCGAACAGCGAACGTCGCAGTAGTGAGTACTGCGGTTGTCTTTACTGCTAAATTTATCTCCAAATTTTGACAAACGTGTTACGCGATTCCGATTGAATACTAGATTAAACCACGCATCAAATTTCATATTGCGTATAACTCATTACGGAGGAAAAGATGAATCTATAGAGTCTACTACATAATCATATATCATAACTTGTTTTAAATGTCAACACACGACATTCAAATGATCTTTGGAAACGCACTCCGGTTATGAATACCTACGTGCGAAGACATTAATAGTTTAATGAAAATGGAAAATCGTCTTTTTTATGATTGTCTTATATAGAAATTTTTTTCGTTTAGTTGTTATGGCTAATTTATTTTTTAAAAAATCAAGTGCAAGCTTTAACATTTTTTTACAAGAATTTATGTTTATCTTTTTTTGAGTTTTCGCACTTCTGTTCAAAAATAAAAAAATCAGTCGCCTTTTAGTGAGAGATACGCGACAAACATCTGAAAGATTTTATTTTTGACAGATTATGTGCGGTGACATGAAAATGTCCAAACTTTTAGCGTTATGAAAAAAGATCCGCTAAAAATAGATACATTAAAAATGCTGTAACCGTGTATACGATATTAATACTTAAGGAAGTTTAAGAGAAAAAAATTTGTTTCGTTAGCTTAAAGTGTTGACCATCAGTTAAAGTTCACCGGTAAACGAAGGGTTAATGACAAACTTATCGCATGTCCATAAATTTTAAGATTAACAACACAAAAAAATAAGAGAATCATGGGAACTAATAAGTAATAGCTAATTATATGACCATAAACTTAAAAATGATACTCTAATCTAGCGGTCATTAAATATCAGCGAACCAGAAAAAAAGTTTATACTTCGCTTTAATGGATGTATAAGTTTATATATCTATTATATCGTACGTGGAGTTAGTTCATCATAAATTATAGCCAGTTTTTTATTTTAGTGGAATAAAACTATTAATCTTCAATGGATTTGCGATCCGGAGTTCGAAAATTTTGTTATTTTCATTAATTATTTCTCAAGTGTTTGCGCTGTAAGAGTTTGATAAAAATGTTTTAAAGTGCAAAATGTTTGAAGCGCTGATGTTAAGTGCATTTTTTTGGATATAATGTATATAACAAACATTTTTAATACGTAGTAAATTGGGTGATTAATTAAGTTTTAGCCAAATAATTTCTGAACAATGAAAAATAAAAATTAAAATATTCACTTTATAATAAAACGTTATTATAATTACATATAATACTTTACACATTATTAACAAATTACATTTTCCTCACTTGCTATTATAAAGATTATGACTATTAATCTTTTTTCACAGATTTCTAATAACTCTATTTCTTAAAAGTGGGTTAAACATTATTGAAAATGAGAAATGTTATCCGAAAACTTAAATGGAAATGTTTTCGCAAAATATCCCGAAAAATGAGATTACAAACAACTTTTGATAATTTATTGAATTTTTTATGGTAATAAATATTCCGTTTCTGAGTATGTCTTTATCCAAAAGGTCACGAACATAAATATTAAAATGATAATCTTTAGACTGCCAATACAGTAAAAAAAATTAGCGAAGAGCAAATTGATGGCAAGTAATTTCTGCGAATGGTTCACCGATTTATTAGTGAAAATCAATCTATAAATTTTGTTTAAAATTAAAAAAGTTCACGTATCATCAAAGAATTATGTGGTGTGTGTGTGTGTGTGTGTGTGAGTGAGAGAGAGAGAGAGAGAGAGAAGGAGAGAGCTAACAAAGGCGTTATCATAACCGTTAATCTCAGTATTGGTTATCATTACGCATTTGGCTCCGTTTAGTCAGTAAACGCAAACGTTGAAAAACGTGTACACATTTTTCTATACCAGTATCATCATTACATAAACTAACAATAATATCATCGCAATCTTGATATTTTTATTTACCGTATTTTCTATTGTTATCCTAACATATGTTATACAAGCTCAATGCATTTAATACAACACCATTTGCCGCGAAACGTGCACAACGAATCCAATCGTTTCGTAATCTGTCAAGAAATCTACCATATAATAAAGAAACTTATGAGAATTAAAACTTCATTCCAATTTTATAGATTAGTAGAGTCCGCTTCTCCGATAGAAACATTCCCACAAAAGTTGAACAAACTTTAGTGCTCTGGTAGAGCTCGGATTGAAATTTTTGGCGATCATAACTCATCGGATTTAAGGTGATGTCAATTTTTTCGCCGACACTACTACTACTACCGAGAAAAAGGTTATGGTAGAGGTAGTAGTGATGAGTTTGACGATATTCGTTCATTTAATGACGGAAATGAAAGCGGGATCCAGAAAAGATCCAAAGAATGTATTAAAATAACGACTAAGAAGACGATCGTTGTATTGTATGTGTGTTTACTGCCAATATTTGTATTGTGATGATTGTCAACGACTTCTTATTATAGTGTATTGTATACAAGCATTTTTGTTCTCCTCCTGCAACAACAACACACCATTAACAATATCGTACCGCTAATGGAAAGCTTTTCTTCCTTGTTTTTGGGTAGTGTTTGGCCGTTTACCTACAAATTGTTGCTGTCATATTTGAAAGTAACAAATGATTGTTTATGAAGCGTAACAAAAAAATCAATAAACCATACGAGAAAGCGTTGGCTGTATTATTAAGTTTTACCAGTAGTCAACTAACTATACGTTAAGTAATTCTGGGCTAATAATATGTGATTAACTTTTTTTTGCTTCTCTATAAGAAACACACATATATACAAACAGAAAAATAATTAATAGAAATCGGATATTTATTAAGTGATCTGAAATTACAATACTGTATTAAAAGTTTGGTTTTACTTTTTCGATCTTAACCTATAACATAATAAATGCACTTTACTTGATTCAATGACATAAATTAGTTGTTAATAGTCATATTATAATGTTTTTGATATATATAAAAAAGAAATAAATGAATTGTACTCGAGTTTTGGTAGAGAAGAAAAATAAAGAAAAAAATCATTTTGAAAGCATTAGCGGATGATACTAAAAATAATAAATTTCTCTTCAAATAAAATGCATACTTATATTATTAATGTACCTGAAAATCGATCGACGCTTTAATGCAATGACAATTTATTACTTGACGGTAAAACTCATTTCAGTTGTACCTCTATATCACTAAAAAAAGAAATCGAAACAATACCGAACAATAATACACAAACAATTCATAAACTATGATTTGTGCGATTGATTCAATAAGTAAGATCGTTTTTGGGTACTTAAAATTTAGATATAATTTATTCTATTTATCGTCATTGTTCTATATTCTCTACTAATAGAGAAAAGTTGTGTTAGATTAGGATACAATGTCCGTTCAATATTGAATTATCCAGAAAGCGGTTCGATATTATTTAAATCATCTATAGCTAGGGTGACAAAATGATCACAGTCTCTCAGATTTTTACTTTAGGTATCCCTGCTCTCAGAAAAATTATTATAAGTTTAACATTGTAACGCACGGTCATAAGTAGGGATAGAGATTTCCGGGACTAAAAACTGGTCAAAACGGTTGGGAATCGGGAACAAAAATTTATTTTTATTGCGATCGAAAACTAAAAATTTACAAAAAAGAGCCTAACTGAATATTATGAAATTTTTAAAAATATATTTTTACTTATTGCACACGTAAGAATTATTAACGAGAACTTTGCTAATGAAAACCCGTGAAGCTATGTTTTAAGTAAACGTTTAATATTAGAAATGTGATACTTTTAAAACTATATTTCCAAAAA
>JAQIXJ010000477.1:0-33458 GCA_034700185.1 Phthiracarus laevigatus
AAATTTTATCACTTGTTTGTTGGTGAAAATAATGAAATACATAGTTAATTCTCTCTCTCTCTCTAATTTTATTATGATAAATACTGAGAAAACAGGTGGAAAAAATAATTTAAATAATGTTTTTAGTTTGAAAAAACATTGATTTGTCGAATTGTGCGTTTTTGTGTCGCATCGGATGGGCAACGAAATTCATAACATACGTCTTTGCGAACAATAGGAGAGTTATCTTTCAGTAAGCGAATGCTAAGGCAGTCCTGACAGCTGAAGTATCCATGAGAAGAAGAACTTTAGAGAAGAATGCGTTTTTGCGTTCATACCTTATTTTGAGGTGCTTTTCAAATTTCGAATCTCTTCCTTTCCATTGTAGGTCTATAAGGGCACCGCAGGGTATCTCTCGCTTTCTCTGGCCTTTACCTCAAGTATGGGACATAAGCTTTGAGACTGACCATTAATGTGACATCTCTATTGGTAAGAAAGCGGAAAGGGCTCACTATAACAATGGTCTCTCTATTTATTCATTTTACTTGTATTGAAAATTGCAAATATTTCGTGCGACAGAAGTAAAATTAAATTTTACAAATGCTTTGGAGTCAGAATGAGAGAAACGATGCAACAGTGAGAACCAGAGGAAGAGACAGAGAAACTTGTCGTTTATATATTTGTTATGTATGTATCGCTCAATATTTTATATAATATATATTATTATTTATGAAAATCAAAACTTGTTGTTAGTAATCGTTTTCTAATGATTAAGAACTAGTGCTGATTTATAATAATAACGAGAACATTTTTATATGTATTAAAAAGTATGTATTTATACAAAAAAATAAATTTTCGTTTTATAATTTGACTATTTGTAGTTTAATATTTTTCCACCAAACATAAATATATAAGTTTTTTGTCAATAAAAAATATTTATATACTAAAAATCATTAAACATTCAAAATTTAAAGGTATAATCGAGGTATAATATTTTAAACAAATTAACAAACTGCTATCAAAATATCAGATGTTTATTAAAACACTATTTAGACAGGGTGTCCAAGAGGGGAAGCTACCCTTCCCACATGAAAATCTGAAGCCATAAAATGGTTATTTTTTGCGAAAAACCAAAAAACTGTCGCTTAAATACGATGAGTTTGACCCCACCTCGAAAATTGAAAAATCTTCAAAGTCTGGGACACCATGTATTTCGGTATTATTTAAATTTTTGGAAGCAAAATAACTGACATTTAAAACATACTGAAACCGAACCGAATGTTTTGTCAATTGATTGAGCCATCTTTTTTAGACCGAATGCAGGTGTTATTCGCCTTTAAGGCATAATGTTAGTGAATGTAAATGCACTGTAATGCGTTGTATGTTATGTTTAGTAGGTGTCCGCATATACTCTAAAATTCCAGATGGGGTGTGAAGGTCAGCGCAAGAGCCGATTTCACGGTCAACTTGTTCAATGAACATCTTTATCGGTGGCGCAGTTGGACGCCGTAAGAAGATGAGCGAAATTAGCTATTCAAATGCAATTCAATTCTCGATTCACTGGTTAACCCCATATTCAGTTTACATGAGCCATAATGCAGTCACTGAATACTGTTTACGCTTCAAAGCCTAGTATTTAATCAATATCAATATACTTTAGTTATTTTTGGGGTATTTTGGCGTTTGTCTGTACAGTTGCTTTGCTTAAGTAACTGCAATTTTCTTAAATTTTAAGCTCACTTTTTATACTAACTTTACATCATTTTATCATATCTGTCCTTCCGTACGTTCGTAGTCTTATTACAGTAATTAAGGATATCTAAGATTTATTATATTAATAAAGGGATTTGCCATTTTTCAGCCTCAGCCTTGGTTTGGAAACTTATTTATTTGTTATGTAAGTATGCATTGTTGTAAGCAAACAATTGAGTTAATTTTTAATAAATTTTACTAACTGATGGATACTAACTGGTGAAGCTCGCTGTTTGCTATTGTTTTGTTTAAATTTCAAATTAACAGCTGTCAGGGCTTTTACCGAAAAAATTGTCATAATTCCTTTAAATCGAAACAAGGCAGAAAATTATGTTCAGCGTATGCATACTCATGATAAATAGTACTGGAATAGTAGTGAAAAAAACGCACACATCGGATATATGCGGCACATATTTAAACATAAATTATATTACAGGCATAGAGAAAAAGGTCAAGTTTTAGGTTAAACTAATGCACATTCATGATTGTGGTGTATCATATAAAAGTGAAATGTGAGACAGTGGTGTTGTTAACGACATAAATTTCCCACACATACTTAACAACTAACGATTCGTAAGTTTATGTTTTTGTGAAGGCATCAGTTACTTATTTCGGCAAAAGCACTCTACCTCTATCTCCTCTCTCTCTCTCTCTCTCTCTCTCTCTCTCTCTCTCTCTCTCTCTCTCTCTCTCTCTCCTAAACTTTATTTCGAACAATCTGTTGAGCAGTGCTATTAAAAATTACATGTACTCTATTCTATGATAATGCATATTGAAATTGTCTAAATCAATCAAATGACCAAATGGACTTAATTCATCGATTACTGTTAGCTGTCACAGGGAAAGAATTACTAGTGACACTACCGATATATATATATACTATGTTTTCATGCGTGACAGTTCTATGATTTCATTCACTCTTTAAAAAAATCTTATATTATATTCCGTTTCATTTGTCAGTACTTTTTGGTGCCATTCCGATAGCCCCCAACTAATTAGCTTCGATTCCCTTTTGGTTTCGATTTATAGCTCACTTTTTTAGAAAAAGGCGAGCTTATGCTTTTGACCATGTCCGTCTGTCTGTCTATATATTCGCAGTCTTATATTAATTAAGGAGATTCCCTATTCTTTATATTAAATAATTCAAAAAAGTGAGCTCTCTATGAAAGTGTCGTTCTTGTTTATTTTTTAGTTTGTTTTATATTTAGCGTTAAATTAAGAACGTTAAACTTTTTTCGTTTATCTGGAACTAAAATACAGCAGAAAAGATGATTTTTCTATAAATAGTCTTATCTATTCAATAATTTATTAAAAGAGTTCAGTGCGTATTAGTGATACTGGATCTGATAATTTTTGTAACTTTTGTGTGTCTATATCTATAAGGAAAATACTTTAAAATATCAGGCAATTTGTTTTACTGTAATTTAAACTATAACGGATGTGCTCATTTAAAACATCACAAATCGTTCGGTTCATTAAGATTTTTAGAGGAACAGCCGATACCGACAGTAAAACGCATAATATTTATATGGATGGGATGAGGGATTATGATATAGGGGTGAGTTAGAGGTTTCGAGAAAAGCAAATTGAGCAAAGACTGATGGACGATATGTGCCCAAACTAACTGGTACTGTACTGCCACCAAAGTCGCACCAATATATTTGCAACAAATAAAATGCGGCTCCGCTTAACTCTGTTTTTGCTGTTTTTATGGCGTAAAGATGTATTCGCCGAGCATTACAACAACTTGTTCAACGTTTTGGTGCAATAACAATGGTTACCACCTCCTGGGGTAACCATCTGTCTGTCTGAGATGATAAAGTGATCAAAGACCCTCAGTCGTCGTCATAGTCATCTATATTATTGAGACCCCCACACAATCACACTTTAAAAATGTGTACACTAAGCCCATCAAAATATGCAAAAACCTTATTTTCAAAGAGATCGAGTTAACAATGTCTTTAAAATCTGCTAGTCTTTCAAAGCACGTTTTTGTCTACTTTTTTTTATTTTTTAGTTTTATTTTTTTGCTAAATAAGAGATATAAATTTGCGTAATTTTATGTTTGTTTTATTTTAAATTATAAAAAACCAGGAAACTGCTTAATTGATAGAAAATTTTGAAATAAGTACGTATTAATGTGGATTCATATTCAATAAAAGTATATTAAAGAAAAAGTAAATGCAAAAGAACTAAATCTTTTTTATTGTATAATATACAGTGAAAACCTTGAATTCATTTGATTCATAAACCTTTTTTCACCCAATCTTTTTTTCATCATATTATTCCACTTCTGTGATCATATTAATATTTACGCGTTTTATTATCATAAAATATTATTATCTATATATAAAAAAGTATTCTCTGCACCAGTTAATGCATTCATCACCAAAGGCATTCAATGAACTCTCTCTCTCTCTCTCTCTCTCGAATGGTTAACTCAAACCAATACCAATTCAATAAACACAACAAAACAGAAGAGAACACAACACTCACACTCGACGGTGTTTTACTTCCTAGAATAGTAGTGTAGAGCAATGCATAGATGGACAATGCGTAGCAATGCATGATTTGAGTTTTTGATTTACATTCAATTGGATGTGCGATGGGTCACACATTTCTGTTTTTCTCTCAATTCTTTTTTTCGCATCGTATGGCTCCTACTTATTATAAGATTGAACCAGAAGGCGAAAAAGCGTTAAGTCCCTCAATACCAATAAAGAATAGGACTAAGAATATTGAGTGAGTGCCACTGCCGTACCATTTCAATTGTCTCCATATCGCTTCTGCTTCAACACTTTGCCAAAAAGGGATTAAATATTTCAATGCGAGTGGCGTACAACAACTTGTTTGCGCCAAAAATATTCATGATTTTTTCGAACAAAAATAACTATGCATTTTTTAGACTATGTAATAATTTGTATGTGGATAATAGATTAATATTAATTATTAGGTGAAGCGTTAATGAATTTATTATTCAAGTCATAAGTAATTTCCAAAAAAATAGTTTCCGCCACTGAGAGCTGATCCCTAGAGCTGAAGAATACCAAAAATTAAGCCATCCTATAGGAAAAAAGGAGATAGAAATAGTTATGTGTTGTGTGTGTGTATACGTTTGTACGTATGTCTCAATCCAGCACATTGTTGCAAAGGTAGGCATACTGGTATTGTATTGTTACAGTATTGGAAGCACCATAGCTGAGGGGATTTTTAGTGGTTTCAAAACGAGGAGATCGGATAGCTATGTATCGATAAAGTTGTAAAAAGAGTATTCAATACTAGGGGATCATCGACGACGCCGCTCTTTATTTCTTTCTATATGTTACTTTATATATATATGAAAAAAGGTGAATCTATCTGCCAGAAAGAAAGAGAGCGGTTTTTCATTTGGTATTTGTCACTGTATTTTTCATATGCCAATAGAGACGTCCTGTTCTTTTTTGAACTATTCATTGACACTACACACTGGCAATGTATCTCTATCTCTCTCTTTCTCTCTTTTTCTCTCTTCTCTCCTGCCTTTAGTTCGCAATTGTTGTATTGAATCATATCCACAAAAACTGAAAAATTATCAAAAGGAAGTTTTTGAAAAAAAGTTGCGAGGGATTATATCTCACTTCGCCTGTTATTATTATTGTAATAAATATAAAATCTGACCTAAATTTAACGTTACGACTTTAATATTTTACTTTTGTCGAAGCGTTAGGGAAGTGACAAAAAAATTCAATATTTCATCAAATTCAACTATTTTTATTAAACAAAATTAATAAATAAAACCCGAGGTAAACAATGTGCGCAAAAAAATGGTATGAATCGGGCGAATCGAGGCAATACAGTAGAAATGGAGAAAACTACTTGATGTCATGGGATAGTCAAAATAAGCTTGATTTTCTATTAGGGCTCAAAGCGGCGCACAATCTTTCTCTCAGCTGAACCATAGGCTGTAAATCAGAAAAAGTAGATGCCATCTCGCTCTCCCTCCGTAACAATAGTGTTTTTCCAATGTGTGATACAATGAATCTTCCACTGAAATATAAATAAGTGGATGCAACAAATGGCATGTCTTGTTCTTTATTCAATTTTTCTTATTCCTATTGCGCGCGTACACACTATTTATTGCCTAAAACTCTATTGTCCGCCACAACGAAAATATATGCATTAAGCGATCTTATCATTTAAGCATTAAGCGTATGCTTCTTTTGCTTGTCTGTACCATTCCTGATCATTTATATATTGTGAATCTGTACGTTATTTGCGATGCATAAGTAAATTGTAACGTTCGGCATAACAATAGTTTTCGAAAAGACATGTCACATAACGTTTATGTAATGTTTTCCCATAAGTTAGACTGTTCTGCTTAAGATGCTCTATAGAATGGTAACTGATATTTTCAAATAAGATAATATACTCCAATAACAAACGAAAAATTGTCTGCAGTATTCGTGTTTTTTTTATTCATTTCGCTTTGAGAATGAGGTAGCTTTTCGATTCGCATAGAACTCTGTCACTCAATACTTTTAAAAATTCAAAAAATAAAAAATTGAACAGATAGAAAATGGGAGATACATAATGCTTGAATCACGAAAAGAAAAGGCTTAATAAATATAAAAGCGGAATAAATTCAAGGGGAAAAATAGTTGTAGGTCTTGTTTAATGATTGTTTTTTTCCATAAACGGTTTCCTTGGTTTCCATTTATACAATCACTAAACATATTATTGCAATTTACTTTCTCTTTTGACTTTCCTGTCTCTATCCCCCTATTCCTCAATTATTGGCCGTTGTATGACATAAAAGTCAGTGTGATTTTTACTGATTTAATGTCAGTGCGTTTTGAACGCTATAATGGTTGTAATATCATTATCGATGTGTGTATACGATTAATGTGCATAACCTTAAATAGTATGATTAATACCCTAACATTTATTTATGAACTCATCGATATTTTGATTTATATATATATTTTTTTCTCCGCTAAAACAAAAAATATCGATAAATATTAAGTACATTTAAAAGCGTTTAGTATCGGCTGATTTTATTATAGATATCTTGGATAAACATTTATCATTTTAATACACATTTTAGGTTCATAATTGTTATGCAAATAATTGTTCGTATTTTCTCTACACAATAGATTAACTAATGTAAACTTAACGTTATTATAGAGTAATTATTATTTTATTTGGAAACTTAATTAAATTTTAAGCGTTCATCATTTATTTGGCTAATAGTGACAAAAAAAATAATCCAAACTCGTAAGCTAAAAATGTAATTAAAATAATGGTTGGATATAGCGTCAGAAAATGTAGTGAAAATGTATTGGCAGTGGTGTTTATGACAATTAGAGTTTTATATATATTAATGCATTACAAGACACTAAAATTTCTCCAAATGATAGACTCAGTGATTATAATCATGAACTGCTAGCGTGGGTGCGCATCAAACTCTGCGCTTCTCTTTCTTCTGCCATCAGAAAAAAAGAGATGATCAGTTCGTACTTTGGACCGCCTTATGGCTTAGTAGAGAAGAAGGTATAGCGGAGACAAACCCATCATTCACGTGGTATGTGTGATGCACCTCCCAATCAATGCAGTCCACAGATACGTATCTCAGAATAGTGCTGTTATGGAATATATCAGTCTGTAATTGTTTGCGATGTTACACATTTATCCTATTTTTTCGTAAAATTCATTTATTGTGGTTTGTTAGTGCTGTTAATTTGCTGATTAAATGTTAGGTAAGACGTAACACTTATTATTTCTTACTTTTATAAATATTTATTTTTCTTAAGTATGGTATTTTTAGTTTGTTTTGTTATAAAGTTTGTAATTTTCGTTTCTAATGCTGTGTTTGGGGATAATTCTGAAGTATTGTAAATGCTTGAATCTTATCGTGATTTTTATGAATAAAAAATTAGTTTATAAAGTTAAGAACTTGAACCACACGATCACATCGTGTAAACAAGCTTTTGCGACACTAAATAGTTTAGTAAGAAATATTTAAGTTTGTTTTAAATACTGTAACTGTATTTGAAAACTTGTAAAATAATAGTAAGAATTTCATTAAATATAGTTTTATTTGTAAAACAGAAGGTTTACTTAAGAGAATATGATGACAAAATTTTTAGTTTCATTGCAGAAAATTCTTTTTGAAACTAATGTTTATGTTTAGAATATAAATCTTAAATATATTCATTAATATTATTTCACAGTAATTCTTTTTAAAGTTTACATTATATAATGTTTACTCTAAGAGTTCACAATATTTTATTTTTTTGTTCGAATCATTTGATTAAATTTTTAATACATTTTACAAAGAATAAGAAAATAAAACTCTAATAGTCTTTCTGTAAAAGTACACTGTCTGTGGCCTTATTTTTTTAAAACCCTAGTGCCAAGTCTGAAAAATATAATAACTGGGAACCATTCGCATGTAGAACTCGAATTTCACATCACTATTCATCTTTAAAAAATACATGCGATTTGCTTTTAGTAAAGTGTTTCTGTCATCTTTTATTTATTTGTGTATGGCTTCGCAATAATAATTGAGGAAATGAAACATCCTTTTACAGTATCGTATTTTTTTAAAAAATACAACTTTCTTCTCACTTTCCAGCATTGGAAGCCGCTATAGCTTATTTCATGGACGTGACTTCGGTCCAAACTTGCGAGGTTTCGCTAAAATCACATCTCGAGTGCATCTCCAATCGGTGTTTGCATTTAGTATAACATAGAAAAAACTATCGTTTTTTTTGGCGATGCACTTTTTTGTGTTGTGCCGCCTTTCGCTTGGCTTGAAATTTATTCGCAGACCCGTTGTATATCATTCTTGTAATTGTTTGCAATGTTACAAATTTATCCCAGTTTTGCTGCTTCCCATTAACAAAGCTATCAATTCATTTTTTTGCTGACTCGAATGAAATGTTTTTTTAATATTATTGCTTTGTTAGTGCTTTATTTGCTAATTAAATGTTAGGTAGGATACCATTTTACGTCAACGAATCCAAAATAATAGTCGTTTTTCAACTATTCTACTGTATTTCGGAATATTTTGTTAAACTATATATGAATTTTTTATTTACTTTTGTTACATTTGTCGCATATATGTTTATTATTAACTATTGTCATGTATAGTTAAACTTTGAATATACCGTACACTTATCGTACGTTTTTATGGAATAAATTTATGAATGAAGTAAAAAAAAATTATGATAAAACATAATAATCATAATATGATTTGCTAATTAACTATTACTAGATATATTCATAATTGTGTGAAAGCATTTTTCACGCAATTTTAATGTAAAACTCGTGTCTTTTTCCCACTGTATTTATTGTTGGGATTTTACCTATTTTCCTAAAAAATTCATATTAAAACTTGAGACCGAAATGCGAGTTTCGAATAATTCCCTTGAATATCCACTCATTTAAGATTATTAAAAAGAATTACAATTTTGTTTTATTTGTATTTTTTTATTTAAAATTTTTTACTCGTAATTAAAAAAAATAACCTGTTTTAACTTTAAAATAAATATCTGATTACATTTAATGAAAAATAAGACTTCTCGTGTTTTAGTGTTTTATTCACAGAACAATTTTGCATGAATTAATTTTTAAAAAAAACTAAATAACAGAGTATTCTGCTTTTAGGAAATTATAAAATATTTACTCGAGAATAAGAAAAGAAATAAAGAAAAGAATTTCATTTCATGACACAAAATTATCTGTGATAGGCTTTGATTTATAAAACAGTGAGCGTTAATGTCAACTTCGCTTTGTCTTTGCTTACGAAGCGAAATAAAATCCTAAAGTACAGCACAATCGCGCAAAACTTTTCTCTTTTTTATTTTTTTCAAACAGTTATTTATCTAATGCTTTCGAATAGTCTATACCCGGACCTATTAAACGCAAATAATCGGACGAGAAGAGCAATTCTATTATATGGAGGAAATGGTTTAAGATAAAAGTTTTCCTTCTCGATGACTCCTTGGAGAGAACTTCCTTTGTTTAATTAATAGTGTGATTCATAACGCCTAAGAATATATATATAGTTTTTAGCGAATTAAGTGGTAAATGGGAAATGTTTTGCCAGTTTAATAGTAAACAATGTGTGCGTATCTGTTTTGCACTTATCGTTAGGCGTGAAAGGATAGCAGAGAGGAATTTCGTATATCATTACTGTATTAATTGTTAGCTAAACTTTTTCTCGCTCTCTCTTTCTTTCTTTGTTTTATTGACGTTTTATTATCATATGTGTAATCGTCGTATTATAATGCTGTGCAATCTTTAGGCATGTTTTGAAGCGCAGATGACAAGTTTTTGAAGGCAGATGATAACGAGCTATACTTGAGAGTGACGTGTTTCTAACCGCTGTGATAATTTTTTGAAACCACACACAGAATTTTTTGACTTAATACTCGCTTAATTAATTATTAACTAACAAAACCTCTAATTTATTGAATTTTTAACACTATGTCATTGTTTAAGTTTTGATTTCGCAATGAATCGCTTGTGATCGCGAGAATATTTCAGGATATTTGTAATTATTCGTTAGACGTATAACAAAAGTAAAGTTTACTTTTCGAGAAACAATAACAAAACATTGAAAGAGAAAAATTTCGATTGAAAATAAATTATCGGAAAGCCTAACACCGCATATATATTTTCTATTTCCTATTTAACTATTCAGCACTTTATTATTTATTATTACACCAGAAAAAAAAATTATATATAGAGTTGAAGATTATTTTTATTTATTCATAATTTATTAATTGTCTAGTAAGTGATAGTAATATTTTCATCGTAAAGATTTATTATTAATATCGCTGTTACAGCGCATTAGTTGTCAGTGTTAAAGGTATTTTATATGTTTAGTATCCAAGTGACGAACTTAATCTAAAGTCTAATGACTTTATTATACAATGAATTAATGGTTTGAATTTTGTTATCACTCCCTACTGTCAGTTGCAAAATGTTAGATACACTTTGTTTAAGTTAACCATTTAGAGTTGATTCCCATTTAGTGACTCGTTTCACGCTCTTACTCTCAATTTCCCTCAATTTTCTATCATCGCTTGGCTTAAACGGAAAAAAGTGATTTTCTGTCGCAATGATTTTCTCTCTCGCATTGATGACATTTGAGTCTAAATCTAAAACTATCGAATCATGAGTTTTGCAAGACTCGTCGTCCATCGCTCTCCGAAGTCCGTCTTTATTCGCCGTTTCTGAAGTCATTATCTTTTTTGTTGCGCCAGCGTTTCAGTGCAGAAGCGTTGATGATTTTTAGAGATGGGAGGGAGTATTAAACGTTTGTGCTATGCGTTTGTTGCAATCCCAAAAATAATGGATCAACATTTAACCCTAATTGACCCGTAACTCCCATTGAGACTCTTTAGCTGCCGGAACTATCAAGAGGAATGGTTTTCTCGTGTTGAATGGTAAACGGGCAAACTTTTAGATAATAAGATTGCTTAGGAAGACAATATCGACAATATATTCTCTCGCAATATCAAACACAGACCCCACCGATAGTAAACTGCTATATATTAAGCACTTTATATTGACTCAAATCAGGATTTTTTTCTGCGGGCGCGTGACTGTGGTTCAATATCAGAAAAGTTTGCCATACCAGAGCGAGAGAGAGAGAGAGAGAGAGAGAAAAGAAAAATGCGATTTACTATTAAGAGGCAGAGCGAGTGATTTTCTAGTTTTTTCGTTTGAATCAAACTTTCATTTAAGTTTAGTTTTGCAGCCAGAAAATTCTCAATGGTTGTGTGTGTATGTGTGTGCCACCAGTGGATAAATATATCGTTTAACATTTAGTGTCCTTCTATTCTAAATCCAAATAGTAAACTTGGCTTTTATTCTTTAGCTTGTTTTTCTCACTGCTCATGGCTTTTTGGATATTGTGTGCGAAAAGTTAACCCTATAGTTGACTGAAAAGCGGGGCTCACGTAGAAAGTATGCAATAATATGCAATACCGTGTACACTGTATTCTATGCTTTGTGCGTGTGGTATAACTGTGTTGATGTCGTAATTTAATTGGCTCACAGGTTAGCTCTAACAAAATAGCAATCAATGGTCTTTACTGCGATTTCGTATGTATACGTATTTATATATGTATGTGTGACACTGTATGCTTGATTTTTTTTGCCTTTCATGTCCAATAAAGTAAAGAATAATTCTTAATCTAAGCTCGTTTACCTTTTCGGTCTCAGTCTGCTGTCTCTCACACTTTATAACAGTTATTAGTGGTCACTATTTATGGCAATTTTTTGTTACTTTTTTTACACTTTACATATGAATTCGTATTTTTTTCATTTATTATTGATTGCTATTTAAATGTAAATATGAATTTATGCGAAAATATTGATCGTGTCAGCGGAGATAAAAATTTTAATACATTTTAATAAGTGTTGATAAGTTTTGACGCTGAAATTTATTCTGATGGGCTCTTCATCTTCTTCCTTATCGTGATTTGAACACTTAGTCGTTTGCTTACGCCTTAAATTACAGAAATAGACATCGACCGCAGCTGTTTAAATATTTTACGTCGAATGATGATTGTGTGTGTATGTGTGCGCGAAGAATGATATGTAAACAAAAAACCACAGATGTCTGGTCCTATTGAAAGTAATATAAAGGATGAGTTTATTTGCCCATCGTTAGCACCGCACCAAAAGTTTATTTCGAAACGAATTGTGTGCGTTTCCAGATTTTTTTCGGAAAATTTTCCTTTGAAGCGCACACAGTTTTTTGTGCGAGAAAATTCCTCAAAAAATTTCGTTTTCACACTTTTTTCGTTCGTTGGCTATCTATGATGGTAAGCAACCAGAATAAAAAAAAACAGTTTGTTTGAAAAGAAACGGCTGGCGATGCGAACTTAAAAGCTTTGGTCATTATCGCGCCTACCCGTGACACGCAGGAAGTTGCGAAACATTTTATTATACAATGATAGATCACCTTTTTTCCTTACAGTCCAAAACTTTTTAAAAAATGTTCTGAAACATTTCAATAAAAAAATAAAGTTATTCAGTTACAACTCGTTTCCCAGAGTTAGTTTTACATTTGGTCATTAATTTTTTGGATTTTGTAGTTTGTTTATTTTGCAATTTTTTATTTTGCCATGAAAATATATAAACAAGATGAGACATAGTTTTTCAAAAATAAAAAATTCGAACCAAAAAAGTTTTTTAAATATTTTTGGTCTTATAAATTTTTAGGCTAAATGGGTGCTATACTCAAACTTTTGGGTACGATATTACCATTAAATGCACCACATCACCATTTTTCTTACCCTTCGCAATATTTTTATTATTGAATAAGTTCTGCAATGATTCACTTCTACGGCACTGCACTCTACGGTTCTATTTCATCCCAACCGCATAACCGAATAATACAATTTTTCTCTTATTATTTTCATCTTTTGATAAATGAATGTTCACCTTTTTTAGCATCATTTTTTCTGCAACTTTTTTCTATCAGTTTTACCGTACAATTTTAAGAGACATGGGTAGACTCTTTTTATTATTGCCAAATAATTTGCTACACTTGAAAGAAATTTCCATCACTTTAGACATATTGCTTCTTAGTCGGTAAACTTTCATTGATTATTGATTTTATTATGCATTAAAAAATTGTAACAAAAAAATTTGGATATTGATTGATACTTTATCCTGAATTCTATGAAAGTTTACCAACTCTTTTGTTATTGTCGATGCTAACGGGAATCGTATTACATAGGATTTAAGTCGAATACACACAATTAAACAGTCAATTCTGCCAAATTCTGTTTTTTTTCGCAAACGACATTATTATCAATTACATTGGATTTATTTTATTTGGAATTCGTATCCTATATAATTTCAAATACCATTATTATAAAAAAAGAAAATTAAAATACCGTAATCTAACGCTTTATTTGGGTGCAAATCTGTTTTTTATAATATTTTCTGAGAAGCATGTTTGAGAAAGCGATAGCTTTATTAGGCAATACAGACACTGATTTATTGTTTTATACCGAGTAATTAATAGATTTTCTCGAGCGTGTATCACACAAGTGATAGCAACGAATATTTTCGCATTGTTTTCATGCATGCATGCAATGGTATTCTAATGGCCTGAACACAAAGTGCAATTCCTATGTGGAATATATTAGATGCCATCTACGGTTATCTAGACAAATATCAATTATTCTTGTTAACTGTATTCTGCGGGCAAAAATATTAATCGTCACAGATTAAGTATAGAATTGAGTATCTGTTAGTATTATATTAAGTGGTACATTACATTGGTGGACCACCTGTTGCGCAAATGTAATAACCGCGGGATGTCTTTTGGCAGAGTTAGCGTTTCGTGTCCACTGTAGACAAAAGCCCATACTCTATGATCCGCAAATGCATTTATCGTGTTTAACGTAATGTACGTTTAAAGGCGCAATATTGGTGTCATCGTTGATGAATACAATCGTATAGGGAAGCGTTAATCACTCTCTGGTGCATCTATTTTTGAAACAAGACAAACCAATCTTAGTCTCAGCGGGTCCACTGTCACCGCAGGTTTTCATAGAGTTTTGGTCACCAGTTTTGATTAGTTTTGGTTATGTGTTATCAAAAACCCACTGTCTATTAAAGCATTTGCGGAGCTAATATTGGAAGCAACACTTAATGTGTGGCTAACTCTGCAACCGTAATGCACAGAACAGTTACAGTACAGTACACTTCAGATGAAACAGCACTTTAGTTGTAATGTACGTGTTGTTTGATGTGTTCATGTGTCATACAGTATAGCTGCTATTCCGCGTTATTATTAAAACGAAAAGCTAACACCAAAATGAAGATAACTTTTCGGTTTCTCTCTCCTAATAAGTTTCGTTCTGATTAAAGTGATAGGTATAAAGTGATAATTTATTGCTGCACTGATTACTAGTTCCAGTGCAGCTGCAATGTGTGGCATAAACGCATAGTTGTGGTGTAACTGAAAAACAACACATGTTTTGTTCGCGTGGTATTGAATAAACAGCGTCTCCGCTAATATTCATCATCTCATACCTATCATATTGAATTTATATCTATATATTCGCAATATTGCACGTTATTAGACCATAGACGAGAGGGTATTAGGAGTAGAGGTGCACTTAAAACCCATACAACATTAGGGCTTGTCAACAGTTTTCTGTTGTTTTATGCATAAAATGTGCACACAATCAAATGTCTTATCTTTTACTGTGTTGATGTGCGCCAAAGAGAAACCGAAATGTTTAGTGTTTGATGGAGAGTTTTTGTTTGAATGTCTGATGATGGCTATGATTGTAAAAATCATTGCTATACCGCACCACCACATATACATAGAATAGACGCACAGTTAGTTAAAGATCGCACTACACGTCTAGAGATAAAAATACGGAATATATGTTTGTATGAATTAAATGTTAGGGGCTATTGACTAGAATTATGACTGAATTTGGATACATATTTATTTACGTTGTTTTCAAAAATAAAGTCGTAAACAACAAAAACCTTTTTCGCACTATTTAGCGACGACTGTAATACTAGTACCACTGCGACAGTACTGCTAGTGAGTGGCCGAACGCAAAACCCGTTGACAAAAACTAGCGTCGACTATATGGCGATAGCGATAAAATGGCAATAATCACTAATTGTGTTTATTTGCTATTTTGCGTGACCTCAACGCGTTTATAAGCATTATATATATTACGATCGCTCGCTTTATATTATTACCAACTTGTTCTCCCTCTCCCAGTATCATCTTTGTGCACATTTCCGTGTGCTGTCACTACTTGAGGAAGTTATTGTGAAGTGACATCCGTACGGCGAGAATGCACCGCCTATTTGGCCAACGGGTGGTTCTTCTGATAGTAGCGCTCGTTATACCCTACCATTCTCTCACTTGTAGCTAAAATATTATGTACTTATGAATGAAATGTGCTTAACGATGAGACATCCTTCTTCCATGTCAATGATTACTGATTTTCCAGTGATGCGCCTTTTCCTAGAATTTAAGTGATTCTCTTTCTCCCTCCAACTTAAGCATAGATAAACGTTAAGCGAATATTACTGAAAACCAATTTTAGCTCAGTATTTTTGGAGTACATCTCTGTTGATTTGCGGCATGATTTCCACAACAAAAGATTGTAAGACTATTTTCCACTAAATTATTCAACAAACAAATCAATCCCTTTTTTATTAAATTACTATATATGCTAAAATTGATTAATGTGCTAATTATACTGTATTTATATAAGTATTTTTATTCATTTATATATAAACGTGTTTTTTTCATGTTTTTGCTTTGATTAATATTAGGCGAAGAGGATGACGACGTTCTTACTATGAGCGATGATTTCGGCAACGATGACGCCGAACGTTCTGACGATAATGACGATAATTCCATGGTTTACTCGTCCGATTCATCTCCGATACGCAATTCGTTCAAAAACATTAATCGAATGGGCGGAGAGAGTGTCCACATGTCCGGATCGAGACAGCACTCAATGCTACCTAATTTGCCGAAAGAGCTTGAGTTGCGACCATCGACGGGCGGTATCGGCATTGCTATGCCTCAGCAGAGGTTTATTAGTGTGTGGGCACGTTGTGATCTGAAACTGGGCACCATATTCGGACCATATCCTGGCAAAATTAGAAAGGATCCCATTTCATCTAATTTTAACTGGAAGGTAAGCTATATTTTTGGGCTTTTTGGCGGAACACCAGCTTTCGATTACAGTTACAGCTAATTGCTCGCTATCAATATATGTCACACACACTGATTGCTGGCGTTTCCATCTCTCTTATTCACACGAACACCAATATATCATTGATACCTATATATATATATTATATGCGATTTTCTATCTTTATAGATCAATCATTATAGCATATTTTCTGATATGTAATTTGAACTGTTTTTTGTTGTTTGTTTGTGCTTCTCTAATTTTTTTCTCTCTCTATCACACGAAAATAATCTGCATCGCACACACATATTCACCGAAACGTAGTTGTTTTCTGATCAGCTCAATATTTGCTACATTAATGCCAATAGTTGTGCCAAACGCAGTTTATTTTTTAACTAAATCCCACCACTCCTTCGCTCTGCGGTCATGTGTCACTTGCAGGTTGTTTTTGTCAGTTTGGTTACATTATCCCTATTTTTCCCGATTTTATCGCGCAAAATGATCTAATTTTTTGCCAATTCTTCATTTTTTATGTTTTTTTGTGCTGCGTTTTGTGATGCGATCGAGGGATCGTTAATTTTGATTTATTTGAATGCATTAACATAAAGTTAATTTACTACGAATTAATAAGTTTTGAATAATTAGGCTATTTTTCGGGTGATTTAAATTACCTTTTAATTTTATAATTTCTAATTTATGCAACATTTTGTATTTTTTTAATTACGATATTAAATTGAAAAGAAGAAACCTTTTTTTTGTTAATTTTTCTTGGAATTCCACGCATTTATTTGTAACATACTGATGTTAAATCAAAATTTTTGTTTCTCTTTCTAAACGCACATCATTTATAATTCAGTTCACATTTATAAATCTTGCTTAAAATTTCCTTTATTTTTGTGTTTGTTTTTACAATCAACTTTGTTTTGTATATTTTTTCAAAAAAGTGTTAGAAAACTCTTTTTCGAATAATTTAATTTTATTAAATCTTATTTTTAAGTAACTCTTCTAAACATTAACTTGAATAACCAGTAAATTAAATAAACAAAATATATCACATGATAAAAAATATATTGATTTAGCACTTGAAAGCGCATATGTCTGCGTCGGGGTTGGGATTAATTTTACCGATTTCCATACGCAATTTTATAGCAACTATCATGTCAAAAGATGTTTTCACAATAAAAAACAGATTATAATTTATTTTCTCTGTTGCTAAATATTGAATAAATAAATTTTTAAAAACATTAGCAGTGATATGATCAATGATTGACTACGTTTATGTCACTCTAATCAATAATTGCATTTATTCTGGCAAAAAAGTTTTAGTGTTAAAATCTTCAGATGTTTTAATTTTATACTAAGAAAATTTTAAAATTAAATGCCAATGCTAAACGAAACAAAATGAAACAAATACTTATTTATGTAAATGAAACAAAAATTGTTACACAATTTATCTCCTGAAGTAACAAATATAAAAATATACCGAAGTAAAAACTTTTTAAGTGCATTGATTTAAAGCCCTAACAAAATATTTGATCACTGATAAGATTGTGATCTAATGTGTGCGATACATGGACCTATATTTATCATGAAGAGTCGCAAAAATCTTAGATTCATGCCATATACCATTACTTAAGCTTTAAACGTAAATTTACATCTTTGATTAAATCGAACTGTAAGACGAATGCCTTTTAAAAATTTATATTAGCTGTCTCCTGGTATCCCACTATAATGATACAAAAATATCCATCTGTTGTTTTTCAAATTTAATTAAATTTTCATTATTTTTTAACTGATTAAAGATTACAGAATGATTTACTGAATTTGTATTAACTGTTTCGTAATTACAAAATATACAAAAGATTGCTCCAAATAGGATAACACATAATTAGCATTTTTAGAGTTTACTGTATTTTTATGTTCGTATTAATTTACAACATAAATTCTTTAATATTCTAAACATTTGATTATTGCATTGTTGCTATTTTTTGATAGGGTTTTAATTATTATTATTCACTGCCACTCCATTAATGTGTAATTATGATTAATATTGAAAGCCCATAAAAATTTAAATGAGAAAAATATAGTTGTACTTATTAAAAATATATTTATTAAAGTATAATTAATATTATCTTAAATTCAATTATTTTATATAAAGTTCTAAATTTCCTCAACACAGTATAATTTTTACGATACACTTCTAACTTTGCCAGAAATATTATTATTTCAATTTTAAAATGTCTATTTTAAGAATATATAGTATTTTTTAAGATTCAAATACACAGTTCCACTTTTAAAAATATATTACAGTATAATACTTCGAATTTATTTTACATTCAAATATTAATTATTTTTGGTAACAATTTCGCAGTACAGTAATAGTGTTTCAACAAATAACAATCTATAAATATTTTAAACGTCAAGCTAGAAGTTATGTTATTTGACAAAGCTATTAATATTTGATGATTTTTCAAAACAGTTTTTAGCAATGTTTTACATGTGTACAAACATAAGGGAACTTATGTTTGGGAACTAGAATTATGTAGTAAACGTAAAAGCATTGGCTGTGGTTAATAATTCCCAGAGCTATATAAATGAAACAAATTTAATACTTCATTAAAATTGTTTGAAATTTAGTTAATTTTAAAAATTTGTTGATCATACGCAAAATTAAGATGTTTTAAAATAAATTGAGCAAATGTTAAATCCAATAAGTTGCACAAAGGTTATCAAATATTCTATGTGCAAATTTCATACAAACTAATTTTGATAAACAAAAGCTTATTTTTGTTTAAATACTACATACGTTTAAAAAAATTAATTAAAACTGTAAGAATTTAAAAATAGAGTTATGTACTTTGAGTGAACATTGACGGAACAGTTTCAAACAGAAACGCAATCAAAACATGTAATTTATTGTGTAACACCACTCTGTAAATCCTCATAGACTTGAGTTGGGTTTAAAACCTAATATGTTTTATATCAATTCGCGCATCATCTCAATTACAAGTGATAGCATAATATTTAAGTTTCGGATGAAGAGTATACTTACCATAAGATATATTATCTGGGAATAACTGTTCAAATAATTTTGGCGAAAGCAATTTACTGTGACATAGTATAAGTGCCGTTAAGCATTAAAAATAGAAGAAAATTTATTATATATCTCACAGCATTGCGACTTATTTTTAATGATATACTATTTTAACTGTTCTTTTCGTTAAGCATCGTTTACATTGAGAGAGAGAGAGAGAGAGGCATACTTTACCCTCCCTTTCACGGGGAGAATAGACCAGTGAATAAATCCTGTTGCGCAAAAAAATCAACAAACTTTTTAATTTGTATAATAATTGATGACATTCATTGGGTATTTGCTGGAAGTATTATGTTTTGTGTGTGTGTTTTTTATTTTCCGTTTCCACTGTTGATATTAAAATGTGTTTAAATCTTTTCTTAAATCGAATGCGTTCGCTGTTATTCTAATGCGGCGGTGATTTCCTCGGTGTATAATGTTTGGATTAATGTCTTCGAATTTTTTATTTATAGTCTACGAAAGAGCAAACTTTCGAAAAAAATTCTCTATTGAAGGAACTGCCGCTTTAAAAGGCGAACCGAATCTTTGTACTTTTCTCGCATCTCGCAAATAATACCCCAAAAATTTTGTTATCTTATTTATGAGTGCAGCATGAATTGAATTTATGATTTTGTCTTTACAATATGCTATCAGCCGCCTATCCATGCTTTTATAAACACATATAAATATAGCTTTATTATTATTGTTATTATTAATTCGTAACGGATTATTTAAGGCGCTATAATTTTATAAATATTCAAAATCTTTAGGCCTAATTTTCTAAGTGAAAAATTATGATAAAGTATCCATAAAAGCTCATGGAATTTACAAAAATCATGTATTATATAGTAAAATAATTAGCCCAATGTCAAATACAGTAGTCGTGACATCCGTTTTAAAATGAAAGTGTTAAATAGCTTATTACTACATATTTTTATATTATACTGAATTTGTGCGTAATGTTATACAGAAATGGTTGTGTTTACGCGTATTTATCTCTAGGGTCATGGAATAATAATAATCATACATACGGACCCCGTATTTAACAAAAGCATGAAAATGTTAGTGCGCTCTGCCGACAGATTATTACTATTTTTTTCTATTAGATATTTTCATTCTTGTGTCGCAGATGACAGAGATGTATTCTTGAGCGTCACTTTGTCAATGCTAGACAGCGAAATAGAGGCGTCGTTATAATCCATATGCTTTTGTATTACATTATTGTCCCAAAAAAGCTTGTGTCCCATTTTGAAACGCTTCACCAGGCGCTAACTTTTAATCCTGATGGCGATGGCACACAATGGCAATATATATATGTTTCCTCTCCTGATTTGTTATACGCTATCTAATGTTTGCTGGACTCGTGGTGTCGCTTATGGGTGCTAAGAGGGGGGCTTTTTCTCTCTCTATCGCTCTCTTTTTATCCATCACTCTTTTCTAATATACTAACAGTGTTTTTGCCCGAGAGCTGCATCACACACACACACAAACACAATATACATATACATATCTCTCTCTTTCTAGTATATATATATAATAATAAACGCATCGTCGCCAAAACTGTGTGTTCTGACGGTTTGGTGATGTCTTTATCTAAATGCAGCTGTTAATGGTGAGCACTATATTCCAGGCTATGAGAGTGTAATAAAGTAGAGCGCAATACTTTGCCACTGATTTATTGAAGCAAATGTACCATAAATGTGTGCCCACTCTTTATCATCGCTATTGTTCATAACAGTTATGCAAACTAATATAATTCAGTTAAATTTTTTGATATTAATCTTTTTTTGTCAGTTATTAGTTCAATGTAAACTCAATTTTTAAACAATATTATTATAATTAAAATTGTTTGTAATTAAGTCACACTTAAACGGATATATTAATGTATATTAATCATATTTATTTTTCGGCGAAGAAAACGTTAATAAAGTATGAAATGTTACTAAAGTAACAAAAGGTACTTTACTCAACGCATTTTATATGCAGTAAGTTGAATGAATAATGTTATACTATATTTTTAGTTTTTAACTTAACATTTTCTAGAGAAATTTTTCGAGAATTTTTGAGGATTCAAACGCACAATCACTGAACTAAAACGAAAAACTTTCTAAACTTTCATTGTGTAAACTTTATGTAAATGAAAATTTGTTGTCATATTCAGTTTGCACATTTGCTAATTAATTTTTTAATATAACAAACTCCTGTAAATTGACCCATCATTGAGTCAACATATTCGCGTAAACTTTGAAACGAGACTCACAACTGTTAACTCTAAACTACAAATAAGATCACAAAGAATTATATGACAAAGAACTAATAATGTCTAAAAACAGAGTTGAGTTGACAGACCGATTAAAAACGCTTATTACGTAATATACAGTATTATAATAGAGAACCGATTTATTTGCGTTTACGTTTTTTCTCGTTTCTCCAAAAATACATTATAATCCATTTGTTTGTGTGGTTAGTTTTAATCAACAATAATAACAAGTGATTAGCAAAATAGTTATAGTAAAAATATTGAGAGGGAGAAACAAATTATTGTGCACTAATATTAATGGCATTAATCGGATACACCATGAGATACGATGTTATTGCAAAAGAAAGCTAAGAGATTGATGCAATATGTGTTTTTCTCTATATATTGAAGAAAAGCCATTATAAAATGCCAAACACATCTGGAAAGCGACTTTTTTGGGCTCATATTTTTGGCTAAAAGATATGATATAAGCTCACTTGAGTGTAATATGTAATAGGCGTATAAGTAACATACTTGCAGATGGATGGGAGTCGTGGCATCAAAAAAATATTATGTTAGATTAACTTAATTCAATATATATATGTTTTATATATACACACACACACACGCAATGCACACAAAAACATATGCTTTGGTCTTTTCAGTTGTGTGTGTTTGTGTGCGCGAGTATAGTATGCGTTATACGGTTATTTTTTGATGTATTTCTGTCTTGTTTTGATAGCGCTATGCATAGCTATTTTTTTTACTGCTCAAGTTTTAGATCAAAACCTAATGCTTTCGTATTTATGAAATGCAGTTTCAATATTATTCTGTTTCTTATTTACTCTGTTTCGGGTAAGCTTAAGATTCATGGTTATCGCGAGTGTACTGTATTTTCTCTCTTACTCCTCTATATTGCCATTGACTAATATCATATCATGAAAATGATTGCAATTGAGATACAGTGGAAGTGAAGCACAATAAGTTTATAACGATGCTTATAACTGAGTTTACTGAGTTCGAGTTAGAGAGTTAAGTGAAGTTAGAAAAAGACAAAAGGGAGAGAAAGTGTATGAGAGAAATGGAGGAGAGAGAGAGAGAGAGCACTTTCATCTTTAATATTAGAGGTTGAGAGAGAGAGAGTGATTGCTGATGGTATATTGATGACTCTATATATGGTAGTTGTATGGTAGTATCCACACGTTGTATCCACTGATATATCCAGTTGCAGTAACAGCTTGTGTAAATGTATTTTGCTGGACACTTGCACACTGATGCACTTATATATACCGAACTGATACGACTTTGCGCTTTTATATCCCATACACCAGTAGTTATACTAATAATTTCGGTTCGTGTGAAAGGAATACCTCGCCATTAAGCTGTGCCTGTATAACCGTTTGAAGCGCAGTTTAATGATCGTTATCTCAATTGAACCCAAAAAAAGGAATAAGGATATATGAAATGAAAATGTTTAGACGTAACTCAAATTTTCCAACCAATTTAGCTCTGTTTCAATTTCCTTCTGCGCTTTTTTAGTTGTTTTCTGTAAAACTAGTCTTAATAATAAAGCTTACATTATAATAACTCACATAAAGTATTTTCGCCATCGAAAAATTTAATTTTACTTCCCAGCATAAGATTTACCGTCTCGTTATTAGATCTATTATATACGAGCGAAAGCGAAATCTTTATTAACACATTAGATAAAGTTTTAGTCAGCGGTGGTTTTATATATAAGTCTTTACATGATATGATACTTCCTCTAATAAAGAAAAAAATGATAATATTTCATAGAGAATAGTTTCCGATATTAAAAAGTGAGAGTAGTAGTTGTTTATGACATCAAGAGATAAATTATCCCAACATATGTTGTTGTGAATCAAATGAATTGCAATCGATATAGATATATATAATAGTTGCCCCTCTATTGAGAAAAATGGAGATGTTATGTCTCAAAAGTTTTATTTCAAGCTTTTTATTCCTCACTGAGTTTTCAAGAAAAATGTTTTTTCATCGACGGTTTTTTTGAAAAAATATTGTATCGAATACTCTAAAACTTCCATTCCTTTTGATTTATGACAAAACAATTAGAGGTTTGTTCTTCTTTTAATTGATTTATTTCTTTGATTTATGGTTTCTATGAAGCTTTAAGTTTGATTTTTTTCAAAAATTTATCACATTTATATCGAAATTCTCTTATGAATGATATCAAAGGTTGACGTTTAGGCAATATATTTTAAATCTTTGAAAATTGAATTTCAAGCTATTCGTGACCGAACATTGATTGATATGCGATTGAAGGTTTTCTAATATTAAAAAACTATAAAAAGCAAAACAAAAAATATTGCCCTAAAAATATAGAAAGCCATCACACATCCAGTTATTATTATTTAAGGAAAAAGTTTTTAAAAATGTTTTGTAAACTAAGTATCCTGATTTTTTTGCCATTGCATACTAGAAATATTTAAGGCACGATAATGGTCTGTATGATACATCTAAACGATAATTAGTATTTACATTTATTGACAAATCTATATTTCACAAAACTCGAAACGCTAGTACAAATTTCACTGCTAATTTGCTACAAAAGTAAATAGTTTTTGGTAAAAATGTAAATAAAAATGATGTATCGCGCGGAAAGGAGGAAATGTTTTTGCTCAGATTGGCTGGTTATATGCCTCATTTAATCTGAAAATAAAACTTTGGGATTAAGCCCTCAACTCGATGGGAATTTTAGTTCTCGCATTCGTCTTTTCGACAAGTAAATGTTTAACATCGGCTGAAGTGTTTCGCTGTGAGCTATTTTCCATAACAAACAAAAACGTCTGTAAATTATATATTGTAAAGCACACAAACTTTCCGGTGAAACGACTTTACGGGCGTTTTATAAGCTGACCTCAACTTTTGTTTTAATAGGCCTTTTTTTTATTTTTAATGTTCATGTTATTGCGGATTGTCAATCGTCAAAAAATATAAATATAATGGTAACCTAATTTAAAACAAGTATAGTTAATTAATTTTTTAGGTAATTTATTCAGTTTAAATTGTTTAATCCTTTGACGATCCAGTGTAACATTAGTTTTGATAGTTTTAATTATGAATGTTTATATTTAATATAAGTAACTGATTTTGACGCGTTCTTTGTGCTGGCGTTTATTTTATCGAATATGTTTGAATTAATACAAGTAACTCAATTGATTTTAAGTGGGTTAACAAATTTTCCAAAGCAATTTCGTGTTAATCTGTGTTAATCTCTTTCACCTTTTCGATGACTAAAACCAAAAAGTTAAAAGTTAACATTTTTTAATTTTAACTGTTGTGCCAAATTAATGAAACGTGTAATTAGAATAGAGAATTTAAAAATTACAAAAATCGCTGTTTTAAAATTTAAAATAAAAACATTTTGAGCACATTTTTGTCAACTAATATTCAGAATATGTTAACGTGACATTTATATTACGAAAAAATGACATTATCTGATTTCAAATTATAAATTATTTGTGAAAACAAACCTGTATTCGAATATAATTAACTATATTTTTGGTGAAACAAATTTGGTCAATTAGTTAAATTTACTTCAATTGTTAAATATTCGTTTCATCGCATAAATTAGTTTTTGGGTTTTCATTTCATGTCATCTTTTATGCACTCGCAGTCTCTCTCTCTCTCTCTCTCTCTCTCTCTCGCTCCCTCTCTGAGCGTTTCTGTTTCTCTATGTAAACAGTTAAGTTGATGGCTTGGGCCGAATTTACGAAACATTACTTCTGTTAAGGATATAATTGGAAAGGCTCTCTCACTGCCGAGAGAATATGTGCGTATTCTTTGGTCGACTGGGCTCTGATGTGTTAAACACGTGTTGTATTAATGCAATATTGTGGTCAATGAGCCAACAATGTAGCGCATACAGCGCTCAATACTGTTATACCATTTTATTTAATGTAGAGACGCACACACATCGATAGCAAATATAACTTATCTGCGATGTAATACACACATAAATTATGCATTTTGATGCACACTATAGTTTAAAAAGCATCACTGTTTGGCGCCTTTCAATTAAAGAGGTTTGAGTGATTTTGTGTGCGTAAGTAATACACTTTATTTAGTGGAGTAGTTTATGCTTATCACATACTACTCACGATAACAATTATTACGCAGTATCGAAATAGTTTAATATAATCTATTTAACAATAACCATGTCTGTCCTAATGGCCTCAATAAGTCTCTAATAATTACACTTTCCCAGCAATTTTTCTCTACGTTTAATCTTATTTATCTCATGAAATGTAATTGGCGTTGACTTAAATATCAAAAGTTGTAGGTAATTGAAGAAAAGAGAGATGAGGGGGAGAGGGAGAGAGTGAGATGACATAATGTTAAGCAATACTGTTAAAGTAATTGGTGTCGAGTAAATGACGCATCTCTTAATCGTCGTCAGCTGTTGTCAAAGATTGAAAACGTTTCTTTAATGCGGACTATGGCGGTGTCAAAGCTGAAGAACTGTGCAAAGGCCTGATGTGGCACTAATATTGTAATAAAGTAGTTGTAATATTTGTAAGCGCGTTATAGTAAAAACTTATCTGTTATACGGGTTTTATGCGTAACTTATAATAATATTGTATAACGAATTGGTTGCCGAGAGGTTTCATATATGAAACATTACATTTATGGTATTAAAAAAATGTCTGTCAGGGCTTTTCGTCAAAAATGTATTTCTCAAAATTGAACTCAAATTTCAAAATTGTATTTTTGCGCACACAAAATACATGCATGACTTGGTTTTTTCCACACGTTTATTGCATCAAAACTTCTCATTTTCGCCACTCTTTTAGTGATAATCAATCAAAATGAATATTACGCTTATTATAGAGTTAAAGAGTCAAAAAGTGCACACAACAGACAGTGAGCGCGCGAGAGTGAGCCGAAACCAAACTTTGTGCGAGTTTCGTGAGGCTCGCAATCCTTTGACAAGTGAACAGCTTTCATAATGATTTATATCATACTATATACTCTCAATTTTGTGTATGTGTGCGTGTGTTGAGCTCTACGTTATGCTCTACTTTTAATATAATACACGATGTAATATGTATTTGCGAGATGAGATGAATTTTCGATCTGACCTATCCATACAAGCGTTTCACTTCTCTCCCCATACAACACTTTCGACCCAAACTCGCGCTAACACTGTCCACTATTCGCATTTTAATATCTTCCTCCTGTGCAGATGGTGTCGGGATCAATGCATCACATTTATTACTTACTATGAAAGAGAGAGGAAATGGACATTCAAGTCCTAAGAATAGATATTTGTCTGCATTTAGTATTGAACATGCTTTCGCTTATATGTTATGAAACTAATTAGTTTTCCATTGTGATTGTGATTTCGATAAACTTTTATTAGCTATAATTTTACAAATCATTCCGCTATTCATACGAATTACGGCTTGACTAGAATTTTTATCTTTTAAAATAGTTACGCACCACTTATGCCTTTAATTTCAGAGCGGATTTATTAATAGCTAGAAATATATTGTTTAATTACTATTGTAATTATTTAACTAAAAACGAATAATTGTGGAATTTAGAGTAAGTTTAAAATTAATAATAAAGCAAACAAAAATAAAATCGCTTTTCAACAAAAATTAGCTATTTTTAATGAACAGCTAATGAAGCTAATTTTAAAAATTAGCTCAATATTGAGAATTTCTCAAGTTTCGCAAATTACTAAATAAACATTTCAATTATTTATGCACTAATAGGCTGAAGACTACTACTCTCTGTATCTATATTTTTTTCGTTAAAAAGTTTCAATTAGTCTAAATGAGTTACTATTAGATACGATTCTTAATATTTTAAAAAATGGTTATTTTTAAATATTAGATGCATAGCGGAGAGGAATGTTAAGTCCTCATCACTCGCTGCAATGTGTTGCACCATTTCTAAAACTGCTAATAAAGTCATTACTGTTTTAAGTGATAGCAAACCGGCAGTGATTAATCGTTATGCAACGAAAATTTCAATTTTTTGAGCGCATTTAATTGATATTTAAATTATTCATAATGAAAGATCGTTAATAATCGCAATAATAAAAATATCAGAGCCAGTAATTACTTTCTAATCCTCTTTAAACTAGATTTACATTTCAACAAAAAATGTTAGCTAAAAATACATAGCGATAGTATTAGTTATGCGCTGAGGACCGGACCGGTTAAACAGATCTTTTTCTCGAATGTTGTTAATTCCCTGTCAAACTGCTTGTTTTAGAACTAATAGGATTATACCGTATTTAACTCTTCAACTGTAAGCTATCATCTCTTCCTCTTAAAAAGAGTTCACTTATTTAGCTTTTTAATACTTAAATCAACTTAAAAATTACTTAACGAGCTTAATATTTTTAAATACCTGAATATTTTATTTATAATAAGCTATCAAATGGATTAATTAAACGAGTATTATTTTTTATTAGCTGCCAGTTGCGAGAAATTCATTGATAAAAAAGAACTTATAGGAAACAGAAACAAAAGTTTTTTTAGTTTACTAGTTCCATAAGCGTCGAAAAGATGGCACATTAGTGCCGTTTGTTTGGGATAACAGTTAGCGGTTATATCTGGAGTTCACTCGATATGCGTTTCTCCACTCAATTTCTGGTAAAACAAGTTTGTTCACATTTTCGCCACAAACTTTGTTTTTGTAAGCGATGCCTTTCCATTCACCCTAAGCTCGTGCCATTAACCACCAACGCTAATAGCAAAGAATTAGTAGGCAGTGGATTGACTACTGCCTAATGTTTTGCTCCTTTTTTCTATTTTGTTTTTGTTAAGTTTGGGCTGACTTCTGATTTCCATCTCTTTAATTACCCTTTTTATTTGTGATGCAAATGGCATTACTATTTATCTAATTAGCAAATTATTTTTCATGCAGACATTAAACTTATAATTATATTTGTAATGACGGTCGTAAATAAATAATTTTTTTTGCTTCGGTGTACTCTTCTCCGCTGTTTAGTGTAGTTTTTGAAACACAATGAGCTGTTAAGTCTGTTAATAACAAAAGAGTATCGCGTTAATTAAAATTTCATCTTCGCCTCTAATTGTATAGCATTTTAATGCGATACCACTTTACAATCCCTGAGATTACTATCATTTCGTAGTGACACTTAAATAACATTCTCATATAAAAAACTAAATTGAATATTAAGACACAACGAAAGAAAATGCACAGTCATCTCATTAGCGAAATGAAATCTCGAGAATCTCTTTTTCTCTGAAACTTATTATTATATATGCGTTAATGGTATATGTATTTTACGTTTTTTTTCGGTTTGACTAATGCCTATTTAGATAAACTAAGAACAATAAAAAAAACAAAAACAAAAGAATTGGTATTTTCAGAGATTTTCCCGAAGCGTTTACATTAGCGAATAGATATATATAATAAACTTTTTTGTTGTTTTTTCACTCTGCTTTATATAAATATTTATTAACCTTTTTATTTTTAACTCACTGTTTGATTTATTTGTGGAAAATAACGCATTCTTCGCTTTCAATTATCGAAACACAATCCCAATCGTGAAAAAAGAGCACTTGCAAGTGAAAAGTAATACATCTTATAACTATAATTATCATCGTTTAAAGAAGTGATGTTTTAGCGGTACAAGAAGTTTAACGCTGTTTAAAGTGAAATAGTATCTAATTTAATGCAAATAATTATTCTTCGCATAAGAACATTAGAGAGGGGGAGAAAGAGAGAGAAGGAAAGAGAGGGGAGAAAGACCTTTATACTTCGCACAAATATATCCAAAACTCGTTTTTTATTAACAAAAAACTAAAATCTGTTTTAAAAAGTATAGCATAATATATAATGAGTTTTTTCTTCTCACTTCCTATTCTATCATTATATCCTTATCGCATATTATTCTCTTTAATTGATTCCCACATAAAAATGCACACAACAAAAAACTGAAATTTTAGTTCAGTTTTCTAACTGCTATTCTTTTATATATTTATGAATTCCACTATTTATAAATAATGACGAATCACTAATATTAATATATATATATGAGAGAACTCGATATGATTACTCGTTCACGATTTCAGCATAAATTTTTTAAAGGATTTCTCTTTAACAAAAAAATAAATAAGCGCGCATTCATTATAAAACCGCTTTTAATTATAATTTCATTTTATTACCCCCAACTCTCGATAGTAAAATAATAATGTAATAAAAATATCTTCAGTTTTATTCCGTGCGCCAAACATAACAAAACGGCGAAAAACTTACTTAACAATGTTGTTACGAATTAAAAAACCAATGAGCTAATTGAAAGTTTCATTTAGGTAACGGATCGCAGCGGAACATTCACCGCATGGCTAGAGTTACTCGATTTTAATGTCATTCAATGGATTACTTGCGTAAGAAAAGCGGATTACTTGGAGGAGAGAAACGCAATACTGCTATTGTTTCGCGGACAGGTAAGATTAACCTTTACTCGTCATTAGCAAGTAATTAATCTAAATTCGCTGCACTGGTAAAACTATACCGCATTCATTTTATTTTACTCTTTTCATTCTTTCTTTTCGCTGTTCTTTTTTTGTTATCGTGATTTTAATCTTATATGAAAACATTTTTTTGTTTGGTTCGCAGCGAAATGCAGGGATTTGCGCGAAAAATCTGTGCTAACCTTCGTTTTTTCCTTTGTTTTTTGCTTGAGCTCCCATTTAGACACATAACCACTGAATTGTTTCGGCATACTATCCATTTTCACCTTAAAGTTAATATACATATTTGATAATTATTGGGAGCAGAAATTATAAATGAATGTAACACACCGACAAATATTTTACTTCTTTTTTAATTGTTTTGATGTAAAAAATCTATAGTGCGCGTAGAACTACGGTTTTGAAAACTATCTTTGAAATTTAATTAATAATATCGCATTATCTACTTATGGATCGCATTCTTATCTTATGCTGTTCAATGTCTCGCGCATATAAATATTTATAAATCACTCGCATTATTAACCAAAAATCCATTATAATTAAATATACGCCTAATTTAAGTTTTAAATGTGCAGTATATTTGTTTATTACTTTATGCATTCAATGTATTTTTTTGTTTGAAAAAATGCGTACAAAATTTCCTATTACTTTCTCTGGGTTTACCAGTTAATAGTACGATACGTACTTTTTCCGACGCAACTGTATTTTCGTATGGCGTTCACAACTATTTAAAGTCCGGATTATTAATACAACTACTATTACACAATAATTTTTTTATTACCACTCATTATTGTCATCTATCCGTTAATTCCCTTAACGTTATTCCTAAACGCTTTCTCCAGGAAATCCGTGTCCATACTTGCATAACCGCGTGAATCCTAACACAATTTTCGTCGCAGTAAACCATTCTTCTAGTAATATTCCGTTAATGTTCGTTAATACTATTACTGTGAGATATTTCAAACTGTTTATTATCATCACGTGGAGTACCGTGTATCAAAAAAAATTATTACTTAGTTTCTTGCTTTTGGCAGATGTTTTTTACGATGTATTATACTCTAAACGAATAGTATATATTTCAGTATTTTTGTCAATTAATGAAAATATGATTATAATATCCATGTCTGACGATAAAAAAAAGAATTAATTGCCGCCTACTTTCCTATCTGTCTCTCATTTTATGAGGCAAACTTGTGAAGTAATTATTTAAATGAGGACAATATATTATTTAATTTATTATCATTTTTTTAATAATTTCATTTCCCACACAACGCACACATTTTTGCCATAAGTAATTGGCTGCTAAATAATAATAAGATAAGCGAAAAAAAATTACAAGCTTAATGGACATCAGTATTTTAACTGATTTAAAATGCATTTTTTTGAGTAAATCACTTGGTGGTGAAAATCGTTGAGAGAGCGAAGAAATGGCTTTTTTGGCGTTGGCGGCGGTTTTGGCAGCCGTCAGCCGCTTTTTCGAGGCGTTTGTCTAATCGTTTGGTTCATTATTCAGATAATAATTTATGCTTTTTAGTGTCTAACCGTTGTTATCGTTAGAATAACAATTATTGTTATGCGCTGTTTCACAGTTGTGTTCACAGTTTTGTTTTTTTAGTTTTTTCCTTCTCTCTCCCGCTTTCGCTCTCTAAAAGTTTTTATTTATTATTATTATTATTTAATAATATTTGTATTTTGTTTGTGAAAGTAAACGTCAGTTAAATATGTAAAATTTGCGTTCATATCTCTCTAATTTATCGCCTGATTTTATAATATTTTGTTTTTATCAAATACTATTACCGTGTATTTATCTGTGTTTTTTGAAAACTTTTTTTCATGGTTTTTGATGTATAAATATTTAATAACATTAAAAAAATATGTTTTTATTTTAATGCGTTGTGATTTCACATAAATTTCTCAGAAGAACACTAATCTTTTTCTTATAAATGGATTTATTTACCAAAGGCACTATAATTACTCTGATTATTTTGTTTCTAATAATTAGGTTTCAATAAACAGAACAAAAAAACACAATTTCAATGTTAAGAAATGCGTATATAGTTTTCTTTAAATTTTATTTATAATTTAATTGAATAAATAGACGATAAACTAAAGTCAATGAATACGTGTAGGCTTTTGAAGTCAATGATTTTGATATCTTGTAACCATTTATTATATTAACATTTATATCTAGAATTCTTTTTCTGTAAACGTGATAAATTTGAGTTTTCTCTCTCTCTCTCTCTCTCTCTCTCTCTCTCTCTCTCTCTCTCTCTCTCTCTCTCTTCAGGTGCGATATACAAGAAATATTTGCCGAGTATTTAACAAATGGAATCTTCAAGGAAGTATATGCTAAGCAGACGTAAAATACATTTTTTTGAAATAAAATAAATGATTGAATAATTTTTTGTTTTTCAAAAATAATTTCAGTGGGTGTAGCATTAAAGCCAAAGAAAAACCGTTACCACTGAATAAAATTGACTCTGATATGTCACTGACTGAGTTCGGAATTCAGACTGTATTACAGTTTTATTTAAGTTGATGTTCAACTCGGCTTATTTAAAGCCTAGTTAAAGTCCCAATTATTTTCGATTAATATGCGATTTAGGCGTTATTTTGTTCAAATATTAGCTGTAAAAATTTTAGTAATGAGACCTCTTTTTATTTCTTTTACGCAGCATATAACCAAAAAAAAGAAGTTTTTTATCTAAGTCTAAGTAAATATTGCGATACTTATCAGCATATAATAAATTAATATATTTAGGGGAAAAAAGGAAAAACTTTTTCGAGCATTAGTTTCTATTTTGAGCACCACTGCAACCGCTATTTTAAATGTTTCATAATTTTTGTTTTTTGATTTATTTTCATTACGCTTTAAAACCAGCGTGATTTCCAATTAATTTATAGAAAACATTTTTTTAAAACTATCTTTTCATTTTGTGACCTAACGTTTGGAGAAGAGAGATGGTAATAACTGTTACTGAATCGTTAAATGGTTTTCGATATCTAGAAAAATAGGGCATTTATTGAATGTGTGTGCGAGAGAGAGAGAGAGAGAGAGAGAGAGAGAGAGAGAGAGAGAGAGTGAGAGCAGGGAAAGAGATGCTACAATCAGTACATGTCCAACCAATACTATCATACAGTACGGTATAGTGTGTATTCTGTTCGCCATAGCAAGAGAGTTGAAAGCATGAAAGATGCAGATGCGATGCTGCGTCAGTAGATTG
>JAQIXJ010000478.1:0-33418 GCA_034700185.1 Phthiracarus laevigatus
TAGAACGAAAAACCAAATTTAAAGCAGATATGTTTAAAGATAGTTAAATATTTTAGTTTTCCACGCATTTTTAAAATGTAGATTCCATTTATATATAGATATAGAACATTACACCATTAAAAACTTGAATTTTCAACTAAAATAAAAATACATTTTTCTCGATTTTCGATACTTGATTTTTTATTAAAATTCTCAAACTATATTTTTACAGTATTAAGATTTTTTAAATTCACTATAGGTTTGATTTCGATCATTTTTTGGCCAACTGTTCCTAAAATTGATAAAAGAAATAAATGCTCACGTCTCGATGCAATTTACAACTTGGGTTTAAAAAGATTCTTGGGTCCATTTTTTGTGCAATGTCCTAAGCATGGGTTTTAGTGGGATTATGCTTAGAGCGACACTTTTTTCAAATAATGTACTTGAATTACACTTGATTATTGGAGCCAATTTTCGTTATCAGTTTAACGTTAGTTATAGATAGAGCTGCTCATTGCTGGTCACGATAAAATATACAAGTCGGCGGTCACGATCGGTATTGTTAACATGACCGGTAAAAATTAAAGAAAATCGGCGGTCATAACCGGTTATAGAAAAAATTTCATAAAAATATGTTCGCAAATTTTATTTTGAATTTTTTATTTAATTAAATTTGAGTTTTAAGCTAGTTTTTAAATGCGAAGAATAATTATTTATTTCTTTTTCAACTTTCTAGTATTTTTTAATCAATTAAAGTTATCAAATTATTTTGATACATTTTTCGGTTATTTAGCTTTTGGATACATTTTTAAAGTTTAATCATAAACAAATAATTTAATTGTAATAGCAAAATGACGAATATAAAAAAGCATGTTTTTAGAAGCAATTTTTAAGTCTGAATTAAATTATTCCAGTAATTATCGGTATTTAGAGCATATTGACCAGTAAGTGTTTTTGAGAACAGCGGTCATTACCGGTCACCACCGTTCTTTTAACCAGTAATGAACAGCTTTGGTTATAGAAAACAATAGCAGCGAACAAACAAACGTTGGCAGTGTTAACGCATAAAACTACATATAGCTCTCAAAATTAGGAGAATTTCGACTCTAAAAATAGTAACCATAAATTTTACTTTGAATGATAAAATATTGGCAAAACCCTACGGATTGGTTCAATCAATTACTTTTTATATTTTTATTTGATGTTAGTAAAAGCAATCACTTAAAATCAAACAAATTACAATGCACTCTAAACTGTAGTGAGACTTATTTTGCTAAAATGTCGCAAAATATCAAGTTAGTGTTTCTCGCGCAGTCAATAGTATTCTTCGTTTAGCATTCAAGCAATTCACTCAATAGAGTGGTGAAACGCATCACGTCTTCAAACTCGCATCCTTTTTCTCATCGCTAATGCATTTCGTATCTTCTCATTCAACGCATACTGTATAGGAAGCACGTGTCCCCCACTTCATTCGCATCTATAACTAACGAAAGCGGGAATGCGAGAGAAGAGATGTGAACCAAATAAATTGTGGAGTGGAGAGAGAAGTTAGAAACACAAGAGAATTTTTGGTTATTCTCCCATACATTGAGACAGAGAAACGAAGCATCGATTTCACTTATGGTTTACCATTTCATAAACTTAATGATGTAATGTAAGAGAGTCTCAAACATAAAACAGATTGTGTTCATTAAGATCATTATTTCATTTTTTATAATAAAAAATTTTTCTTCATACATTAGTTTATTAATTTGCATTTGCGAAATAAAATAAAGCTGACAAAACTAAAATTTATTGTATAATGGAGGTAATTGAGAATTTTATGAGCAGAAGTTCATTTAAATCTTTATTGAGTCGATTATATGAGTTTACTTAATCCGTACGTACGATGGACTTTATCTTTTATAACTTGATTAAATCATATTTGACTTATAGGAATTCCGATAAATCTCTGGATTAATAAGGAATAGTATTGAGACCAGAGAACCAGAGATTGACAAGCGGTAGTTGAAGTTCCGAATTACACAATAAAAATTAGCTTTCTAACCGTTCATCTGAGAACACGTTGAAGAAATTTTGGTCATGTCAAAAAAAATTTTCAATAAGGAATACTACCTATTTAGAAACGGTGGGTTTATTATCCCAGTTAAAAAATAAATCATTCAACTCTCAATGTACAAAACCCCCTCGAAGTATCCGAATTTGGTGAACACTAGTTAAAACAGTCGAATCTGAAAATCAGCACTTTCTAGGTTACAATAATCCGATTCATTAGTACTTAAGACTCAGGGAATGGTGCAATAAAATGATGTAATTTTATTTATCCAAATAACTTTATTTGCCTAAGCTAAACTTAGTTAGGGCTAAAACTTTTTATAACTATCTTTTTGTTTTAAAAACTTTTATGCTAAGACTGAGAATAAGTGTTAAAATGCGATTAAAAATCAAATTAAACAACAAACTTAAAAAAAACTTTATTTTACGATATAATAGAATTAAATTAATTTCACCAAAAATTTTAGCTTTATTGTAGTTTTTTTCCATAATGTGCTCAACTATTTAATGTTAAAATTTTTATTTTTTATTATTTGCTTGCTTGTTATTCTTTCGAATTATACGCTGGCTCGACAATAGATAGTTTTTAAGTGTATTATTAAATGTACTCCTTCTGTGATTTTCCCACAAATTTATCTTCAATACTGTGCGGAAACTACGCAATAATAGCAAACCACTAGTAAATTTGAATTCTATACATTTTAGCGTCACCCCTAAAATCTATTCCCCATAATATAAAATAAAAGAAGAATTTTAATTTATTTATGCAAACTTCAAATGCATTCTTTTCAGTTCAATAAGATAGCATATGAGAATATTTTAGAAGTAAAAATGTTTCACGAATAAAAAAAATCTTATGAATATTTTTGACAATAATATGGAAACAAAAAATATACTCGCAGTACAAAATATTATTTTACGCTTTTTTCGATAAAAAATACACAAAAAGAAGAATTAAACAAAATACGATAAGTTTAGCAAATGTAACCGTATAAATGATTTAAGGAAAACATTAATGTCTTATAATGGTAGACACAGCCATTAGTGAAATCGAAGTAAAAGGAGGAAAATAATGATCGAGCTTACCCGATGTCATTACTGGTAATACTTATTTTAAGCAAATACCAATAAGTTATGCACTAAGCATCCACATCAGCAAAATTGGCTCATTGCTATTATAAGGGGTTATGTCAGCCGAGAATTCCGTTTTAATTTCATTGCGAGCATAGATTTCATGAGCAATATATTAGCGGCTCTAGTTTTCAGTATTAGTAAATTAAATTAGCGGTAATTCTATAATTCCATCGCGACTCTGGAAACTATTTGCAATAAGTCTTATATTTTGCTGATGAGTTTATGTTATTCCTTTTATAAGCTTAACCAATCTATCAAACTATATAGTCGTAGCAAATATATATAAATAATATTTATACTATGTCTTCATATAATATTTTTGGAAAGATAGTTTCAGATAAAAAAAATTTTTAACAATTTGTTTATTTAAGCAATAATAAATAAAGAAATATCTCATTATTTTATTTCCAACATAATAAATATGGTAATATAAAATTGTAACACAGCCTGAAATGATTCTTTGCCACATACATCAAATGTATAGAGAGTATGCATACATCTTGTTATGGGTTAAATAGCAAAAAAAAAGTTTTTGGCACATCAACATAACAGTTTTGGTGAAATTAACATTTCGATTCGCAAAATTTGTTACATGCCATTGCATTAAAAATTTTTAAAATGTTCCATTTAATGGATTCTCTTATAGCACTTAACGCGCATTATTTATATTTTAAAAGAGTAGACTAATAACAATACTTACAGTATAACAAGATCTATAAAAATAACTAAAATAAATAAAATAATATCTAATTCCAAAGCTTTTATGACAAACGAGAGCTAATGGATGTACGGTAATAATGTACTTCTGTGTGTTCGTTATAATAAACAATTAGTCTCATTCTCTGCTCTATAATAATAATCATAATTAAATAAGAATTTATTTCTCCAAATTATAATTGAGTTGAGTTAAATGGCCAATTCTTTCATTGAATCTTTCAATGCACATTCTACAACATTAATATTTTTAATCTACTTTACTTTCGCTCGTAACTATGGGTTGTCGTTTTCCAAGTAATTCTACTTTATTATGTATATGTACATATATATAAATATATATATAAATAAGTTGTGCGATTAATTATTAAAATCGATCGTTCATACGTTAACTTTAGTTTTAATGCTCGTTCATTACGCTTTGTTTGTATTTATGAGCCGTCGGCGAAATACGCTTTAGATAAATATTAATAATCTTTTCTCTAAGTTTCTTTAATAATACCCGTTAAGAAATTATTGATTGATTCGTGCGCTGAACCTAATTCTGCCGCATTTCACTTTCACGTCGCATTTATTTATTTACTAAATTATGAATTATTATGAAGATTTCGAATAAAAGAGCGAGAAATAAACATACGAGAGTATGCATAATACTGATTTGACAAAATAAAAATTTACTAATCAAAAATTGGAATACTTTGCAGTTAGAAATAATGGCATTAATAAAATATTTGTGAGGCGAGTCTGAATAAAAATTGTTTGGAAAACGTTTATTATAAAAAAAAGAGTTTAGAGAAGAGTATTAAAGAAGAGTTAATTATCAGTAAAATACATTACCCCATAATTTCCGCTCTATGTAGTTATAAAAGCGAGTCAATTAATCGCTTACTTGATCAAAATGGTTTAGCTTTCTAACCTTTTTTTGTGACTTAATTAAAAATAAAAGTATCGATTATATGTGGCCAACTCATACCGTTGTGGATTGTGGGTATGGGTGTGTTGGCTATTATTGTATGCCACAAAAACTTCTATGCTTGTTTAAAGTTGAAAACGCCAAATTAAATTTAAATTAAGTTAACTTTACTAATTTTAGTTTTTTTGTTTTAAAACTTTTTTATACTTTTTTCAATTCAATTTATAAATATTGAATTTATATTTTTATTTTTAAGCTAATCTGATTAGCAATAATGTAATTTAATAGTACTATCGTGATAAAAATTCCTATAAATTATTGAATATTTTAGTTATCACACTGTCATTAATAGCGTTTTCATAGCATAATAGTGTTTGTATTTTTAATATAAATCATTAAACAATGAAAAGAATAAATTATAGTACTAAATCTAAAAAAAGTTAAACTCTTGTATGGAAAAAATAAAGTGAATCATTATTCACAGATGCCATCATCAATACACAACTACAAGAGTGGAATATAAATTAGTTTATGTAAAAATCTAATGCTTATGTTTGCTACCAACTTTTTACAATTCTATTCTTTCTTTATTTCGTTTACTCGTTTCCTAAAATAAAAATCCTTAAAAATATCCTTCATTTAGGTCTTAAATTGAACCTTCGCTCTGAGCAAGGATAAAGCAAATTAATAAAAAAAAGCAGAGCCAAAAAAATCTCTCAGTAACTTGACAATTATTGAAGACGCCCTTTGTATTTATTATACCACTGGAGCAGAGCTTATTTATTATGTAGAATAATATACACTGCCAGTTTAAAATATCTCTTATGCGCCACTATCTCCAGGTTAACAGACGCAGCAAATGTTGCGAGTCTTGTTTTATCTAATTTTTATTAAAATGCTTTATGCTAATGATGCGAGACTGTAATTATTGCAAATTAGGCGTCATTTCGTTCACTTTTAACAATCTTTTTAAAACACTTCTATGCTTAATCTAAAATGACAGTTAAATTAGTTTTCGGCGCTGTAACGAAGTTTCACAATAGAATAATGCCATGTTTTAATTATCAACGTTATTCGCGAATTTTTAAGTTTAATTGGCTGTTATTAATTTTTAGTGTAAATTTTCGCTGTAATAAAAAACATTATTTTTGTAAATATCGATTGGAATGTGCATTATATTTGGATACTTAAGGTGCTATAGGTTTGAGCAAATTAAATATATATTATAACTCAACCAAAGTACTAGTTTAAACTTTGAAGATGTGATGAAACCATTGTTCACACCCATTAAGTCTCTGCAAAATTTTTAGTGCATTTAAGTGCATATTGTCGTGGTTTTACTAAATTTATCTTGAATTTTATGCTATACTTTGTTCAGTTATAGTTAATAAAGTTTATTATTTTTAGTTATGATATAATAACTTAATATATTTTATTTTACAGAATTTAATACCGAAATTTCATTAATTAAGAAAATATTAAATCCTTTAACCAATAGTTTTCAAAATGTTTAACTAAATCTTAACAAAAAAAATAAACATAAATCAAACTTATGGATTAGAAAATCAAAACTTTTATTTAAATTCTATAATTGGTATAAAGTAAAGCCAAATCCGACACATTAGTGAACAAATCGTTTTTCAATGCGAATTCCGCTAAAAAACTATCGGTGAATAATGTTTGGAAACAATATAGACTTACAGTATAATACTTATAATTTCCAGATATAGTATTACTTTTTTTATATGCGCATTAAGACGATTCATAATGGGTTAAGTTAAGCGCACAATAAGATAAAAAAATTACTGCCAATTAAATAGCACTTTATTGCTAAATGGTCGGCAATTGTTGATATAAAGCAAAATAAAAATCGATTACACACAATATAACAGTAAATGTGATCAGCCATACCATTAATAAATTAATGTAACGGTCATCGATGGTTATTGCACTTTTGGCAACTTAAATGATTAAAAGTTACATTAGAGACAATCATAAATCATGGCATTATTTAATCCATAATATTTATTCGCGCGAAGGCTGAGACATAAGAGCAGTGCTTAACTTAATCTCTTCAGGAATCATTAGGACATGAAATTTTTATGACGGCATAATAATGGCCGATGGCTTTCGGTTTGCGCACAATTCTAACTATAATCTGTAACAAGTGAAGCACTATAACAGTTGATAATGTTCTGTGTTCGCCTAAAATATACTGCAATTTTTTCTGTTAAGGATATTACCAAAAATATATCTAAACATAGTATAAATAAAAAGTGAAAGTGATTTTATATTGAGATGTCACTCGCGTGCCAGTGATGGATGAAGCGGTGCCATCAAAATTGAAGTTCTGTCCTGACTTTTGTTGAAAAAATAACTATTTTATCAGTCGCTTACGACAATATGAAATAGTGCTTTCGGAGTAATGGTGCGCTGTTTCGCCCTCAAAATAAATTAAAAGCCTCCTCTCCTCCCCTTTCAGCACAGTATTTCATCCAGCCTTTAATGTCAGCAACTTTTCAACTTCGTTTTTTTTCGGTGAATGTGTTCAGTTCTCCACCTCTAACTCGGCGTTCAGTTCATTGATTGTTTAATATCAGATCTGTTGGCGCAGAAATAAGAAAATAAAGTACTTTTTTTCTGGAGCATAAACTTGGAAACTGACCCTTTATGTGATAGAAAAAGAATATATATATTGGAAATTCATAAAAAACAACATTTAGTGATAAAGTAATACGCCATATAATAGCACACCAGTGCTATTGTTATTATTATAATTGTCTTTTATACACATTTTCTGCTGTTTAGAGCTGTTCTGTGGTCTTATATAAGCGATGTAAGTATTTGGGGTCGATATGTGACATAATGGTAGCAATATTTCATTATACAATATGTGCAGATTTTTATTTTTATAACAAAATTAATCTAAAACATCGTATATATAAAAAAATGAAACAGATTTTATATATTTATATAAAACAAGTAACTTAAAAATATTTTTATCGGTGACAATTGAAGCAAATAAAAACACATTTCAGAGCAAAAAAACTGGTGTTAAGAAATAAAAAAGAAAAAACATTACACTACATCAGCATTTCAACAGCTATTTTTCAACATGTTTTTCTCCAGCTCTCGTATATATTCAATTATTAAAATATGTTTTATCGTTAGTTTTCGATTCACTACTCGATCCTCGCGGGGGTTAAGACCAAAGATCTTTTCGATTAGAGAGCAGTTAATAGCAGTAGAGAAGCATCAACAGTAGACGCCATAAAATTATAAGTGGCGTAAGAAACGGCACTGAGAACAATCGCAGATTTCCATCGACGAACGTATCTGGCATTAGGAAACAAGAAACAAGCATTTATGGTAAACATAAAACAAATAAAAATGAGAGCATCAAAACAAATGATCCATTTGCGCGTTCAGACAATAAACCCAATCAAACTTTATTATTTGCGATGTTACTACTGTTTTCCGACAATAGCTATTTTTCAAATGCGATAATTGATTTCTCAACCCAAAATTATTATTCGTTTTCCACTTTCCTGTTACATATGCGGATATCGACAACAATACCGTATAATGCGTTTTGTGAATATTCATATACGCATTTGGATACTCATTTAATTTGTATAAATTTCCGACTCTGCATGCAATTAAGAATGGGTTGATGAATAATTTTGCTGTGTTCAGTCATAATGAGAATGTTTTCGATAACATATGGCTCTTAGATATGTTTACTGATCCATTATTAATTTCCGTCTATAGTTTAGTTAGAAAATTTATCGACACAAAATCACACTTAAACCTCAGGGTTTAGCGACGAATTTACATATTGCGAATGCAACTTAAAAAGTGAATTGCATCCAAGATTTCAAATAAACTATAAATGAAAGTTAATTAAAACATGATCGAGAACATTTGAATGATATCCGACGAGAAATTTAAACTTTTCATGTGTGTTTTAATCCTTATTTCACCGCATCTGTTCTGCTTTTATTTATATTATTTGCTTCAAACAACTAAAGAAAGTTAGGTTAAACTTCTTAGCCGTAAAATTCTTGGTATGTTCTGCACTAAAAATTATAATTTTTTAGTCTGAAGCTAAAACTATGGATTTTTATGCTTTAATAATTCTGAAACTAATAATTTATAGCTATAGAATAGCTAAAACTATAAACAATTGACTCCTCCAGCTATTTATTTTTTTGCATTTAACAATTTTTAAAATATTTTTTAGCACAGAGTTTCCCAAACCGTAGCTCGAGAAAAATGGATCACAGCATTCGTAAGCAATAAAGACTAGTATTGGGTTGCAACATCATTTTGTCTATTAAAAAACAATTATTATGGCATGTATATTTTTAAATAATGTTGCATTCCTAATTGGTTATACTGTATCTTTATAACACAAATGAAATCACAGCATATTTGAATTATTTGATAATAGAAAATTTGTGTTTGAAATTTTGGGTCGCGCAAAGTAAAAGTTTGAACCCCACTGATTTAGAATACAGAATATTTTTTATTAGAATGTAAGACGAATTTTTAGTTTACATTTTAATAAATGGGTTATGTGCCAAATACCAAATACAAATCACAGTATTATAACTCAAAATTAAAATAAACGTAAACGAATATAGTTTTGTTCGAAAATGAACAAAAGCAGATCTTTTCAATAAAACGATTATACTGTTTTCATGTTATAATCAAACAATTGACTAAATTAACTCTTTAATTCGCCTCAATTTTATAAATTTATGAATTTATAAATTGTATTTAATTATCAGGTATCTTAAAATTTAAAAACTAAATTGAATGTGTCTTGTTTTCATTTAACGAAATTAATCATTAAATTCGTTAATTGCAGTACCTTTATTTTAATTATTAAAATAACTTAATATTAAACATAATAAAACATATCAATTTAATTGAATAAATTGATTAAATATGTTGTTTTACAAAAATACTCTATTAATAATAACCTGTGTTTAAATAATCGGTAAAACTTTAAAAAATCCAATAATTAATATTATAAAAAAACGAAAATATAAATTTTATGCATTTAGCTATTCTTTTCAAATTAAAAATACAATATAATGGCTACAATAAACGAAGTTTTAGCAGCTTTAAGTCTACAATTCGTGGCATTAAAGAATTATAATTTGAATGAGAAAATTTAACTCATAAAAAGAAAACTTAAGAGTTAGCAGTTAAGGTAAAAATTATGACTACTGTAATACTGTAAGCTTACTTTTTTGCTAGCAAATGAGCAAAAAAAAGAATAAATGGGGTATAATATCTAAAGTAAAATATCAATATAAATATTGTTTGCGCATTATTCTTATATATCATTGTATAAGAAGCTAAATCAGTAAAAAAGCACGACTTGTTATGTACAGTATGTTAACCAAACATAATTGCCTGAAATTGTTATCGATCTTAAATGAAAGACACATTTCAATGATATATTATATTAATGTCACTCAAAAGTAATATAACACTACTCTCCAGTGAAAACCGTTTGACAGTTGGTAAACCATTTAATTTAAAAAAAAAACCATTTAAACAACTATTTTAGCCAATTTATTATACTCATAAAAATTGCTCGCAATATTCAAAATATATATTCGTGTAATTTTTCGCATTTTATTATTTCAACTGTACAAACAAGGAAAGCGAAAAAACTAATAGTAATAGCTATTATCAGAAAAAAAGCCAACACTACTAACATTTTCCTATTAAACCCATAAGTGCTAATTTAATTTTCCGTCGACCGCAGCAAGTTTTTGGCTTTTGCATATGCTTTTAGTTTTTTTTCCGCTGCGAAAATCGTTTGCATCACTTACTTGTATACGCTGATGGGAAATAAATTTTGAGCCTTTTTCTTCGCATATAATTCGTAGATGGAATTTCTAGCTTGCATTCGAATATTGTGCCAGTAGTTGATGATGATTGCGGCGTATGCTTAAGTGAGGCGTCAAAAAATAATGTCTCGCGATTTTGTTCAGTTGTCACGTTTACTTTTGGAAATACATGAAAGCTTGAGCCGTTAGTCGTTTGCTCTGAAAGCGTCAGTAATGGCCGTGGATAAACATTCTTAGCCTGGCATTCCAGTTCTAAATCACCATTCGCTACTTCTGTGAAGTTTAGCTCAAAACTTTGTGGTGGAACTGAGGAGACAGATAGGTTTAAGGGTGTTTGTGTGTCAGTCAGAAAGAGAATAGTATATTCAATCCATTTTTAAAAATTAATTTCATTCAGATTTTTTTCAGTAAAGCTAATCTTTGTGTGATATTGTATCATAAATATTCAAGTATTGAATTTAAAAAACGCTTGCGTCAAATAAAAACAAAAAACCGGCGCTTTGCGTCAAATATTTTGAAAATGCTTTTGTTATTGCGTAAAACGCGATAACTTTTCTTTTGTGAAAGAAATATTTCGCTTAAATGTTATGCAAAAATAAAAGTAAGAAAATAATCGAATTGGGAGTATTTTTACGAAGGAAACTCATGGCGCAAAGCCATAAAATTAAAATAATTATTACTTTTTTCCAACAAAACATAAAAAAAGACAAATTCTTTATCTACATTACAAATACAATACGAAGTCTGAAAGTAAAGCAAAAAACGAAATGCGAATCAAAATCTTTAAATGAGTGCTCTGCGTTATTGCGGAGGAAAACAAAAAAAGAGAGACAAATACGTAAGAAAATGAAAAAAGATTTGCGATCGAAATGGGAATTTTATTTACGACACAATTACGTGAATGTAATGTACACTTGCCATAAACAACCATTTGGCCCTGTCTCGAGTCTTGACCGGCCAGCGAAGACACGGTGCACGAAAAATTGCCGTTCAAATCAACGGTAATGTTATTACGGAGTTTGAGTGCACGAAATTTTGAATATATGTCATTGGGATTGACCGTGTAGTTCATGTCTATACGAAGTTTAAGCAGTTCTCCCACATATCGTACACCTCTATCCGGTATCCACTGATAGATTGGTTCGGGAGAGTTGTTGTGAAACCACTTGACAACAAGCATTAAATCATTAGCATCGTAAACATATTCACAGTCTAATATTAGTTCGGATGTATTGCTAGCGTCAACCATACGCGGTATCGAATGGCGGAGAATTTTTACGGCCATTGAGCATAATAATAATTGTACACTAAGAATAAAATATGTCGAAACAAACATATTATCGACGAGAAAAAAGTTCTCAGATGCAGACAACCACGGAAATGTGCAACATTTGGTCAAATTGGTAAAATAGCTAATGAGTGCTACGTATGTGGTATGCTTTCGATGTTGCATCGAAACATACTGGCAATGTGTTACATTTCTTTTGTCATATTCAATACTAATGTGTGTGTTAGTGAATCACATTAACCTGGCATCTACTCTACTCTCTTCTGTTCTCCACTATTCTCTATGTGTTCAGCTTTGATGTTGTGAGCTGCGCTGTATACTCCGATGCGCTGCGCTTATATTCCTATCAGCTTAGCATCAGTTTCTGCTTAAAGATTAAGCGTAAAAGTTTTCCAATTTAACAGAGTATTTAATAAAATTTGGAAATTGTCAATATCTAATAGATTAACAAAAAGTAACACTTCCTAACAGTTAGTCCTATTATTTCCTGTCAAATATTACACATATATCAAGCATATGCGGGATATTTATATTACATATAATCGAAAGATAATTTTGCAATAAATATTTATATTATTATACGTAACAATAACTTAATGCGATCATACTTTTATGTATTCACTTCAAGGCTATATTTGTCTTAAAGACAGACACAATTTTAAAAATATTACAAATTTAAATATAAATCTGAAGCTAAGAATTATATTCGGTGAGATGTAAGATTAAAATAAATGAAAAATATTTTAATTTTCGCGCTGCTTTTTAAACTAATGCTTGAAACTTAATAATTTAAGCAAAAAATGTCAATCACAACATCCAATATATAATAGTAACTTTATATTAAATTATATTTTCTGATTTATAGCATATCGCAAAATGCACTTCTCTTTCATATATGATTATTGAGAAATTCTCTTAAGAAATTCTAGTCTCAACCGCATAAAAGATAGGTTTCAAAAAACAAAATTAATTCGTTTTTGTAGCCAACAACATATCATCCGTTATAAACAATAACAATAATGCTTTTATATGGAAGAACCATTTCTACAATGCTCTAAATAAACTAAACTTAACTTTAACGATGAGGGCTTATTTAAACTTTCGCATTACAATTTATTATTTTATTAGTCAATTATTCAAACAACGCATTTAAACGGGAAAAATGAAGAACAACTATTAACTTACTTTGTATTGATAGTTTCGTCATGTTTTCAATGTTTTATTTTTCTCCGTGTGTCCATTTTTTCTTTGATACAGATTAGATTTTGGGATGAAACTAAAATAAATAACCCAAAATAAAATGAATGATTATATGTATCTACATTTATATACTATTAACAGTTGTTTTCAGCAGTGCAACTAAAAAATAATACTGATTACGTTTTTTTACATGTGACTATAATTAATCATATTTTTCTCGTTTTTAATAAAAAATAAATTTGTTCCGTGTGTTTCATCGATCAGTATAACAATTAAAGTAATCACCCAAATTTAAAAGAAAGATTTTCCAACAAACAATAAAATTTTTACCTTAAATATCGATTTTTCCAAATACTAATAGTATCAATAAAAAGAGTAGAGTATATAACGTTTATTAACTTTATGGCAACAACAAAAAAATTAAAATTAATGAGAAAATGTTTTCGAAGGGGAATTAGAAAATTATTCGCAACACATTAACTGAAACATATTGGATATAAAATTTTGAACAGTAATTGAAAATTGTAAGCTATTGTAGCGTAAATGGTTAGCAGAAAAGTTTCTCTTATTACGGCGCATAAGTATAGTAGAGTTGAGCGGAAAATAGAATGATATCTAATTAAGTAAAATTTGGCGTCAATGATAATGATGATGAGATGCTAACTTTGCCTACGTATCGCTACGAACAGTAATCAGTTTTAGAGAAGAGAAGACATGAACAGATGCGGCTAACGATCTAATCTTGTGCCCAACTATGCGAACTCAAAAAATGATATTGACTTTTCACGTTTGAAGACGAAAATAACTGGAAGGCATGTTTTTTGTGTTTAACTTCTTAACTTTGAGGGCTTAGTAAGTGAATTTGATCAAGTTTTGTAATGGCTTTCCACAAATATATATAGACTATAGATATAGAACATTGTGATATATAGTGAAATTCATAAACAAGATCGACCAAACCAAATAACTCTTTTGACATAATCTTTTTTTGTCAATAATTATTTATTAAATTAGCGCTACAATAGTGTGGACTTTTAAGTTTGGTAAAATTTACAATAATTATTAGTAATGAATATAATGCAATAAAATATAGCTATTGTATTACATGGTTGTTGATGAGGTTTGCTTTAGCAAGCATGTGATTTTGATTACGTTCACTTTTGTTTGACTAAATTTTCAATATAACGAAATAAAATTGAAAATGAGTTCTAACTTTACAATATGGGCTAAACTATTTCAACAACACATAAACATAGGTACGCACATAAAAGATATAAATAATGTTATGTAAATACGATTATTCGTTGTGTAAAGTAAACTCAAGTATCTGCTACTTGTAAACTGTTTTATTATACGCTTCTTCTTGAGCGAAATTTTAAGACCTAAGTTTAGACTGAAGCCAGACATCTATTCAGTGCCTTATAATTTAAATAATATAATGTTTAGTTTAGTTCTAAGTTATGAACTTTATTGTATGACAAATTTGCAGTTCAAAATTAAGTTTTGAGAAATTTGGGCCCCAAAAAACTCTTTAAATTTTCGATATGTTGTATAAAAACTGGTAATTTAATCACCCAAACACAAAATGTAATTTATTTTATCAATTCACAAGTGAATCATTTGCGCGTTTCTTTATTCCATTTGGTTCATAAAGTTTTCGTTATTGCAGCATAAACATAGCATACAACACAAATAATACTCGAATTCGATCGGTAATGATTGAAGACAGATGAAGAACAATGCGTAGACATTTGTCACCAGTATATCTCTCTCGTCGGTTCAACATAAAAAGCTTTCTTGTATTAAAGTTTGTTAAAGAAATGCTCTCTATATTGCATTAATGTGTATCGTATTCAAACATAAACTTGCTCTGTATATGCACAGCCAATAATTCAAATCATGAAATCTATTCGCGTTTTTTTGGCGCAACAATAAAGAAAATGAACTAATTTATCTTAAATATAGTCTAAAATCGATAATTTATAAATAAAAAATAGCGGTTCAGTCGTATAAGCATATAGAATAGAGTAACGTAACGAAACTCGTAAATTGAAAAAAGAGATCACATCATGAAACGCTATTATCCATTATATACTAATGAGAGTTTACTTTTAAGAACACTCGCATTATCGAAGAGTAAAAAAGTTTTTGTATATACGAGCGAATAATAATAAAAATGCTCATCTATTTCATTGTTGCCTAAAAAACCCGAAAGTTTTTTGAAATTGGATTTTGCTATTAAAAACAAAACAAACAAATGACTGCGTGCAACGAAAACATTAATATTGTTTAATCAAATAAATTTATATGACGCATTAATTTTGTATAATTGCATTAATAAAGCGGCAAATAATATAATTAAGTCCGTAACCAATAGTACTCGACTACTGATAAAGCATCATTAAATTATTTATAATGTTTCCATGTTTTTTGTGGTCCAATATTTTTTAATTATCTTATACAAAGTAATTGTACATTAAATTCACTGTTCTCTACTGTATCGTATAGTAATTAATTAAAAATTTAGCCCAGTTCGCGTAGATAACTCAAGCTTATGGATATGATTATGCCCGTCTGTATGCTCCGATGGATTCAATTAGGCCTTTGAGTTAATTTGTTTTTTATTTAATTTTGATTTTCTATTAAGCGTAAGGTTAAATGACAGATATAATCGAGTGATTGAAAACAGTGAAAATAAAGTGAATTCTCTATGAATGAATCAAACCTGATTTAATAATTCCAATCTGTGCTAAAATTATAGCATCTACAGTATAACTTTGTTACCGGCTATAATCAGACGTCGTATATTTAGAATTTTCTCAAATTTCACCAAAACAGCCAAAAAATGATAAAATTTGCGTTTACAATCAAATTTTATGAAACATTGCCTTTGTCCTCAAATTTGTGATGTTGGGCATAAAAAATAAAAATAACACGTGTTTTCCGAACAAAACTCTAGTTTTAGATTATTTTACGTTAAATTATGATTAAATTTTTGATTACGAATACGCAAATACAGAAAAATTTTTAGTACGAAGCAAATACTGTAATTTAAAAAGAAAATGAAATTTTATTTTGGCTCGTTTGTTATTTTATTATAAAATTTACTTAAGTTAGTTAAAAGAGGTTTTGAGCTCATCTAGAGTTTTGAAAGTTCTGTAAGGCATCAATAGAATTTCTAAAAATTTCAAAAATTAATATTTTACATGAAAAAACTTAAGATTTTTGTAACTACAAAAATAAATCTTACGACTTATATTCCAAAATAACAACTAAATTTGGCATTTTTTTATTACCAAATACCAGATGACTGGCTCTAATATTGTTAGTGACCGATATTGACCTCCACATTACATTTATAACTAAAGCACGGAAAATTAAATATAATATTTTTTTATCGGTTAGTGCTAACTCTGTTAAATATTTTGGTGGTATTTCTATTAAAAACAAGATGTTTTGCAGACTTTATAAACCAATATACAGTAAATAAATATTTTGGACATAAAAAATATAAAATATTTATTATTTATTTTACCGTTTTTTGGAAATTGTTATTCAAATCCGATTAGTTTTTGAGAGTCTACCATTTCAGATTTTCTCCAAAAATTTTCGATAAAATTTAGTGAGCTTTAGTACTATTAAAAATTTTTAGTCTCATCTATCCTAAAAAGCAAATATTCATAAGAGCTGAGTGAAAAAATTTTAAAATATAAATAAATATTTTAACCATTTTTATTCAATATTATATTCATTATTTTGGCTAAAAACTTTTTTATATCCAGTATTTTTGTATATAAAATAATACATATTCCTTACTTTAGTTATTAATAAAAAATAAATAAAAATTAGTAAAATTAACTTTTTATAAATCATTATTTGAGTTGTCTTAAGTAAATATATATTCAATATTTTAACTTTTAAATCAATATTATAATCAATATTTTAACCTAAAAAATTAAACCAAAAAGGCTTTATTTATAACCAGTATTTATTTATAATACTGGTTATAAAATATAATACTTATTTTTAGGTCACTTTTTTATTAAAAACAAGAACGACACATTCATAGAGAGCTCACTTTTTTTGTAATCTAATGCTTGCTAATCTAATGTATTGTAAAAACAATATTTGGCAAGCCAAGTAGAAAAGTCAAAATTCCTTAATTGATGTAAGCCTGCGAACATACAGACGGACATGGTCAAATGCATAAGCTGGCCTTTTTATAAAAAAGTGAGCTAAAAAGTCCAGCTTATGGTTTTGATCATGTCCGTCACACCGTCTCTGTGTCGCCTCGGTGTGTTTGCACTAACTCGACCCATGAATTTAGCATGTATTTTATATTCGTTGATTTTGACTTTTTAGAAAACTATAGACAAAATTTGATTAAATTATAATTTAAATAAACTTATTAGTTTAAATGTGAGCTGTGTATGAATGTATCGTTCTTGTTTAATAATTGTATTTATTAGAATAATTTAATTGTATTTTTTCAATTAAAAATTATAAATATTCGTTTTTTATTTGGCTTATATGGGCGAAGGGGTTTATAGGTTTATATATGCGGTTTATATGCGGATAAAGAGAGCCCATCTTATTAATAGATCATGTCTGAAACAGACATCAACTATAGTTACAATATACTAAATAGAAACAGGAAATAGTCAGTTCCTAAAGCATATATATCTGATGAAGGGATACCCGACTAAACACATATACGTGCAGTATATTTCTAGTATTCTGTATAAAGTGTTTATCCTAATTTATTTGTTTCATACAGATTATTATACAATATTTACCACGCGATTACGCGTTCAGTCGCTTATCCTCTTCATCACGACTGCATGTATGTTCCAATAAAGATCCTCATTCCTACTAACGCTGAACAACGAAATTGTCAGCAAAACTTTATATAAATAAATATCTATATAAATTGCATAAATTGTGTGCACCAATCTGTTAGAATTAATTTCGGAAAAGATTTCTACATTTGTGTGAATAGTTGGGAAGTATGGCTGTATTACACCCTCATTAATCATATTTGTGACGAATATGTTTAATACATTGCATAAATTATATTTATACGGGAAAAATAAAAACCTCTATTATAAAAATATACGCACATTGAACGCATAATTTATTAATTATAATAATGTTAAAACAACTAAAAAAATTCCCAAATGGCTTGAGTTTATGTGAATTGAAACAGCGATATGCATATAATTGAATATTTTATTATGTGATAGTTTGAACGAATCTATTAAATGAAGTGTTTACCAAACTTCCTAAACTTAAACAGCAGACCATCATTGAAGCGAAACACGAAATTGTATAAATAAACCACATGATCACTTTGAATAGCACTTCAAAAGTTTTCGAAAAAATTTTATAGTTTGATTAAATGCAAAGTTTTAATAAATTTGATATTTTATTTTTGTTAATAAGTTGTATAGAAAAGCAATCGGTTATTGATTGATATAGTGGATGGTGGTCTAAACATGGTTATCTATTCATTTATTTTGGAATAAATCTACGAAATAATGTATCATTTGATAATTTAAATTTATAACTAAAACTTATTAGAATAAAAATTTAATGAATGAGTTCAAAGATTTCATTAATAATAAATATATATATTTTATGCACGAAATATATATATAGCTTATTATGTAAAGTATTTCAAAAATTTATTTCAATAACTGTCAATAATAAATCAAATTTTGATGATCGCACGTTTTACGATTTACCGGCAAAAGTTTGTTTGACTTTTGATAAATTACGATTAGACTTTATAATTCCTTAATAAATTATGTTTAATTTTATTTACTTTCAATAATACTGTTCGATGGGTTATAATTTACCTGAAAACTAATTACACGTTGCATTTATTGATCCGTTTATTTTATTAAAAGTTATAATTCGAGTTAGAGTTTATACATTTATTTCGAACCAACACTTTTGAGCAGACATACAATGTACACATAGTTTTATAATTTAATAAAACGGCAATAACGAAATGTAACCCAATTAAGTTGCAATAAAACCTTCAAATTCAATTAGTTTTATAAATAGCTTGTAAACAAAAACAGTAACTTTACGAAATGTTACGCTTAATTTAATTCATTGTAAAATTTATTCAAACCAAATTCGTTATTTTTAAAAATAATTTTAATTTTTGTCTATTATTTTGTTAGTCTTGTTTGCAGTGATAGAAATATATTCAATTTAAAACACAACACCCATTCAAATGGAATATTCTACTAGTTTAGCGTTGCATGGGTTGGCCCATAAAAATGCGGAATAACTATTTACATTGGATATTAATGGCACATTAGCGATAGTAGAGATACTGGAAGACAAATTGATTCATTTGTTGTACGGTTGTGGTCAGCAAATATAGGCAAACAGGAAAGATAAACAAAAGTATCCATTGGTGTAAATTGATTTCAGTGTGGCTTTATATAACTGAAACTAGTTTTAATCGATCAGTGGATTCACGCGAACGCAGGCAATCATTGTATTAAACGAATGCTGCATACAAAACGGTTTTGGATGTTCAAACAACCATAATTGCAATCTCTTAATAGAAACCTATTATCTATAAAATAGTGTACCGTCGAAGCATAACTATTAGTTCTATTTAGAGAGTGAGAGAGAATATTCTTCTCTCCACTAAAGCCTATTGTGTATGAGTTTGCATGAAAAATGTCAAAATGTTTTATTTTTCGTTTTGCAAATTCCTTTTATTGTGGAGTAAATGCGTTTTAATGGTGTGATGCGAAAAATTTACGCAATAAACGCAACATTAAAAGATTATTCTGTGAACGGTAGATAAAGATTATTATATATTCCATTGGATTTAATACTATATTCGGATAAAAGAAAGTTTTTGTTGTTATCGTTATACTATCTAATGAACAGGTTTTCGAGTTAGTTTTTTTTGGTTAAATTGTTCAATTAATTCGGGTTTCACGCAAATATGAAAATGTTATTTTTAGTGAAAAATGAATTATTCTTTTTTCTAAAGAAAATAATAAAAGATGCGATACATATTCATAATAGATTTGAATAAAAAACACATTTATCTTTAGGGCTAAAATACTATATATATACAGTATGTTTAATTAATTAATCAATAGATTGCTCGGTGTCTTAACATTTTTATATAATTTTATTCATGCGAAGCCGCATGTCGTGGTTAGAATTTTTGATATTTGATAAATGGGCAGACATTGCACGCTATATTCACAATACATTATATTTCTTTTGGCCTTTACTTTTGATCCCATGGGACGCCAGCACAAGCGTTGAGATAATAACAAGCAAAAGTCAGAGCTAAATCATCGCATTATTGTCACGAGATTATGTCCCAAGTGATGAGATTAGGGCTGAACTAGGTTTTGGCCTCATATCTAATATTATATTAGGAATATGGAGTTCTATTACGAATATTCTGTGCGTATGTGTATGAGTATGATGTGTTGTATATATGAGTTATGTTTGTTGAAGTGTCGCAAATTGCGCGTTTCTTCTCTTCCCAAATGGTTGGAAACAAATGCATTTGCTTTTTTTTGTTCCACTAACTGATTCAATTATACCAACCTTTTCATAATTGAATTTCGAATTAGTAATAAATTAATCTTTTTCTTTGTTGCAATAATGTATTAATATATGGTTAATACAGTAAACTTAAATTAACTATATATTGTTTTTTCTTTATAACTTTGACCGCGTTTTAGTATGTTTACGTAGTGATGTATAAGTTATAAGTTAAGAGATTAGGAAACTTTAACTTTAACTAATGGCTAAATTTTAACCTTAACTTTAATGGTTTAGATGTGCATCGCTGTATTTATGCTTCAACTTTTATCCTAACCGTACTTTTACTGTAATATAGATTTTTGAAATAAAACAAAAAGCATAACAATTTTTTGCATTTAAATAAATAAATAGTTAAAAAGAAAAATTTGACATAATAATAGGTGGCCTAAAACTAATTTTATACCATGAAATATATCCTCAAGAGTTTTACCAAATGTTTACAATTTATTTTAAGAATTTATTGAAATAAAAATTTTGAATTCTGCTTAATATTGTTTTTTATACGAGACAGTAAATATTATTGTTATATAATGGTATATCATAAAAGATTTTGGGAAAAAGGATAAAAAACGCTCAGCTTTTTAACAATCGGTTAGACCAATATAGTTGTGTTGATGCGTATTTAATGTCGCCGTTCAATAGCGAAAAAAATAAAAACTAGAGTACGAAAACGTATGGCTAACTTACGACATGCTAGAAATGAGCAATGCATGACTGAATAATGTGATGCACGACAACAGCGAATACTGCGTTATAGTGTTTGGGAGAAGATTCATAACTTGCCATAACTTTCATTTTTCTTTCAAATAAAGTCCAGATAGACTGCTGTTACGCGAACAGTAGCGAAATGTTTTGGCAGTATTTGCCTGTGTTTGCCAGCGTTATGCACGCAAAATAAGCAAATAGAGTTTGGAGGTATTCCAGTTTGATGAACATGTGCCACAAATTGGATTGCGATTATTCTGACCCAACGCTAGCGTAATGCACAGCTAAGCTCTACATCCAAGCTTAATATGTTTGTCAGTCAAAATGATATCGATAGCAACCAATTTTCTCAACACCCGTAGGATATTAATGTTTTCGCATAACACTCGATTCCACTGTTCACTTCAACTAAAACAAATAAATGCTCCATTCATTATATTTTTAGTCTGATTTTTCAAAATACTTCTAGTTTTCCTTTTTAAATGAGTTTAAATTAAAGATCAAAATGTATCACTTATTCTAATGTATCACTTATCAATTATTAAACTAAAATCACAGTATCTTATTGCCAACGTAACTCAAAAAATACAGTTTTATAGTGTTAAATACATAGCAAAGATTTATTTGCAAATTCATAACCATAAGCTCTAATTTCATATACATTATCCAACGTAAAAAATCTAATTAATTAATTTCAACTGAAAGATGGTTTGAATGCCAGTACAGTAACTATAGTAATACATAATTAAAAATTCAGTTGTATCCGGTAAAAACCCCAAACCCTTCAATTCAGTTTCCGATACAATTCCATAGCTCAGATACGTTATACAGTATACAGTTAGACAGTCTGTAGTACTTACCGCTTGTTTTAAATGAGAAGGAATTCCGATTTTTTCTAAAACATCGCATCTGCGATATGTCCGCTATGTTCCATCAATTTTATTCTTATTTTCATATTACAAAAATATAAACGAAAATTGATTTGAATGAAAATAAAAACTTTTTAAAATCGAAAAAAATGTTAAAAAAGAGAGAATTAAATTCAACTTAAAAGTTTATAAAATTTAACTTTAATGCAATACTATAAATTCTTTATTAAATTTATCGAAATGGATACGCTTTTACTGGAATATTAGATTATATATTTTCAGACCATTTGGCAAATATATTTTTGAAAACAATTTTTATCTCATTTTCGCGAAAGCCTAAATCGATAAAATACAGTATTAGCATATATTCAATAGCGAAATATGTATATGAAGTATAGCTTTTGCACACATTTTTCACGATTTGTTAACTTTTTTGTCTGACTGTAATTTTTTTAGTGCTAAATGAGGTTTTCATAGCTTACTGGTTTGAAGTTTAACAAAAAAAAAATCTGCGGATTTTATTGACTTATAATCTTCTATAAGCTGCCAATTTATCAAATAAATGTAATTCATTAATGTTATAATTTTCCACTTTCTGTTAAAGAGAATAGCGTGTTGACCAACAAATTTACTATTAGTTTTCATTGTATTAAAGCGCATGTTTACTCATAAGTCTAAAAGACTATTTTTGACACAATTTCTAGATGGAATCAACTAAATTAAAAAACGATATACCATAAAATTGAAACCGTTGTTAAAATCTATTTCGAAGTTATATATAAATAAAGTGTGTGTTTGACTGTAAGCTAAATAAATCGAATATGGGGAACAAAAAAAGCATAAATAGTTGTAACTATCAAAATAAAAAAAATTATTTTCTTCTGCAATTGATATACGGTACAACAAAAAATCCATACGGAGCATCTTTACTGCATATCGTAACTTTATTTGCATAAACTCTTTACTCTTAGTGGTTTGTGCATAATTTTATATGAGGTTATTTATTAATTTTTTTCCTTAAAATGACAAAAGAATCCAATATTTCCATTGTTATAGTTAAAAAACCATTAGCATATGCAAGAATGCAATATATTAGTGAGTGGTGTTTATGATGTTCGCGCATATCATAAACACAAAGTTCGCACACACTTAGCTTATACACAACAGTATACAGAATATACAGAATATATAGAATATAGCGTTCAACTATAATTTATTCTTGAATGCAAGCAATTCTAAAGAATGACTGCAAGCATACAGTTGTTAGCAGTGTATTGAATGGCCAACGAATTGTTTTGTGAACTGAGTGACAATAACTCAGAAAACAACTTTTACACCAGAGAATAATTTGAAGAGTTGACACACATTGTTGAGAGAAAATGTTAATGGGATTGAATGCGTAGAATGGATTGAAACACCAGCCCATTGCCCAACACTAACGTGCATTCACTCTCGGTATTTACTCTATCGTAGTATCGTATCGTTCAATTTAAAAGGTGTTGATTGTCTGCGAGTTAGTGTCACAGCATTCCTGTCAATGAAGATAACTAACTGATAAAGGCTTTTAACGCTTTTTTATGCCCAAATTGCTATTTCTAGTTATTTGCTTACGAGACAGCGAACCAGCGAACGTGTTATTACTGGCGACTAACTAAAAGTCTAACTAACTTTTCCAATTACTCGATATGTTATTTGAAAATAAAATTTTGTTTTAACTGGCGATTGCCATACAAACGCACACCAATTAAATGTAATATAATTTAATATATCAAGACTTTGTTTTTTGATTCACGAGTATATAACACGGCAGTTATACTCGGCTGCACTCTTTATTTTGTTTGATTCCAAATCTAATATATCGATACATTGTTTCGTTACGCTCGCTAAGTATAACGCATTGTTATGTTGCGCTGTTATGTGTTTGGTTTATATCGTTTGTCTGATTTTCGTATAATGTTTTATCCGTACTCATTCATTATCATCACTGCAAATACCGTTAGACAATACTGGTAATAGAAGTAGAAAAAAATATTTTTTAGATGAAACATTCGACTTTCTCTTAAGCAACGCAACAAAAATATATATATTGGCAACTAGTTTTTTATCACTATTCCACACAATAGCCAAATATAGTGCTCTAAATAACGCACATGGAAAAAAGTAAAAGCATAATACTTTGATAGTAAAGCGAAAAAAATGTAATTCAGCTCTCATTGGATTTTAAGAAAGCTCAATATACTTCGAGCTCAAGAGTGCAAAGCAATTTACAGGTAGTATTTGTTGATTTATTTGCACAAAAAAAAGCAAAGTATTGAGTTAAATAAACAAAAGCTCTGTAAGAATAAATCCCCATTGAGATCGTACTGCACTGTACTCTGCGCTGAGACACATACTTTAGGAGATATTTATTTGTATATGACAAGTGGATACTAACACAGTATAAAAAAGAAAGAAATTCTTGCGTCGAAAGTTTAGATGACCTTAAGTGCGTAGCACTGCCACAGCCGCTCATTATTTTTTTTTGATTGAGAGAAAACTTGAAAGTACTGTAGTTTACGCTTTTCGTTATTTAGATTTTTTTAGATTTCATTATTTAAAACCGAATTGTGGATTCGATCGAAAGTCTTAAGTTTATTTAATCGATTTGAAACAGCAATGAATTAATTCGATGTGTTTTGGGAAAGAAATTAATTAATTTTATCGATTTCACATAAATAATAGCTGCCTCTAAAAGGATTACATAAGAAATATATCTTCTAAAGCTATGTTTCGATTCGATAACCAAAAATAAAAATATACTGTAAAATTACGAGCATATCGTGAAAAAAATTGTGTAGAGAAATGGCACCCTATAACTGTTAAAACAAATATTCTTCTGGGGAAAAAATTAATTTATTACATTGATTGCAACATAACTTTGTTAAAATACGATAAGTTTAACAATTTTAGTTTGAAAGACGAGAACATTGATGCGAAACTATAACAATAACATAAAACAGAGAATTTGTTTCGACAAATAACGCAACAGATTTTTCTGATGGCTTTAATATCGCAGACTCGCGCATACGTCACCTTATGTTTTGTTTTAATGGATCTTAGTCTCGTTTCAAGATAATGTATAAATGTCTGGCGTTTAAACGATTGAGAATTTTTATCCAAACTTTGAGATTAATAATAATCCAAAAATAATTTATCATCAAATAATAATAAAAATATTTACTAATTAATCTGCGGTTTTCTTATTGGTTTTAATGCGTTTTACGATTTTTAGGAACTTAAACCTTTTTAAGAAAAATACATCAAACCTCAAGTATATTATTTTAGCTTTTATCCAAAATTTAAAAATTTTTTGTCCAAATTCCAATTTTTTGGTTCAATGTCACTGAGATTACTATACTTGAATTCTGAAAGCAATACAATTGGTGTTTGAGAAACCCTGGTGCAAAAAATAGTGTATAGAGTGTTTTAAATTCAAATGCAGAAGTAAAATACAAAATAAATTGATTATCAAAAAACTATTTGATACTAAAAAATGTTTGAAACAAATACAAATTTAAATACATTCACAAAACATATAATTTCTGAAGCAAATGATCATTTCATTTAAAGCGACCAAAATGTTATTTAAATATATATACTGCAATAAACTAAAATGGATTTAAATTTTATGCTTATATTGAAGTTTAAAACGCAAAATCATTAACTATTTGCGATAAACATGGCATTAAAATATTTCAAATTCAAAGCATTAAATGACTTGGCAATCGTAGAGAGTATCAGTTTCTGTTTCCTCGGGCCTATACTGATAACAATAAGCTTAGAAAAATGCATTTAAAAAACTTTTACAGTTAGATTCCTCTTTAAAGAATCTTTGTTGCATAAATGATATCCAATGCACTATTTATAGCTCCAAATATTTACCAGTATTTGATCAAATCCTAACAAAAGTCATTCGACTATTGTAGTCACTTTACATACTAATGTAATACGTTTCTGTATCCAAAGTCGCTTTCAAAAATTAAAATGTATGCATATTAACCATTTATCCATTCGATGCACTTTATTCATAAATGGATACACATTCAAGCTGTACATCACAATCGATTGCTTCCATATCTTTATATTCTATTTTTTAATAATGAATATGCAAATCAAGCTAAAATCATACTCTAAAAGATTAGCATTTAAAGCATTCGCTAATAACATTTTTTTTAGTTTCGTTACCACAACGTTTTATTATTCAGAATAAGTTCATTTTCTAGAGTTATAGAGTTACTTGGTTTCTTAAAATAAGGTTAAAGTACAGGAAGTGCATACAATTTTATAAGTCGATGGAATGGCTTAACTTTTGCTTTTGATATCATAGTTTTTAAATAATTAGATTAATCGGATGATACAGTAATAGTTTAAATTTACAATTAACTTTAGCATTGTTAACGAGTGGTTATTAATTCGATATCCAAATTAATTGCAGAAAACAATTTGAAAGGACTGTTATAAAGTCAAAGCGACTTTATTCAAAAGTTTTGTATGTGTGATAAACAGAAATATAATGAAGAATTATTGCTAAAATAGTGAGAGAAAATAGAGCAACAAAAAAATGAACAAAAAAATAATACAGTATAAAAAGCAGAGCGCTTTTTCTTCTTTGAAATGAGATTAAATAGTGAAGAGCAGGTGTTTTGTGTACCATTTCTCGTTGTTTCTAATTTTTTAGTTGGCTAATCACTGGGGAACTATCACTATCTTTGCGGACATTAGCCGAGTGATTGGAGGCAAAAACTTAGTTCAAAGCCAGCGTCACATTTGGCTCATTCATTCGCTTAGTGTCTCCTTTAATGAACAAATTAACTTTAATGTCAAGTTTGCGCGAAAGCTATTTAGCGGCTTAGCATTACATAGTAAACAATCGCTTTCTTTTATACGCAAATGAAAACTTTTTTGCAGATATATTGTGTTAATTAGTTTTCTTTCTAATTAAGTCTTACTTCTTGATAGCATTGCGCATAAAACATAAGCTTAATTTAATTTATGTTTTATTTGTGGAACGCAAATCACCGAAAAACGGAAAACTACAAAGAAAACACAATGTAATAAAAATGTATGTTTTGTGCGATTTGGTTAAAACTGAAATTATTTCGAGAGCAAAGGGAAAATTTTAATCAAACTGTCAAAACTAGTAAAAAACACACGCAATAAAAAAACCTTTTGATTAATTCGGTGTTTATTAAGTTTTATTTTCCCAAATTTTCGAAAAGCTTTTTCTGAAGTCGACAGACAGAATACCAAATTACGTTACATTCTAAGTTAAGTTACGGCTAGGAAAAAAACTTTTAAAATAAGTGAGCTTAAAGTTATTTTGCAACGAAACTAAGCCAAACACAGAAAAAATAAAAGACTAGAAAAAGAAGTTTTTTTGGAAACGAAATTAAATTTACAACACGGAAAACATGATGAATAAGAGCCGTCAAAGAATAAAATATTTGTTAAGACCGTATACGCTAACTATAAGATTGGTTACGTTCAAACAGTTGCTGAATTGGCAATATTGTCGACATATCTGCGAGTTAGTTTCAGTTATTTTTTTTAGTTTATAAGTTGGCAAAAATGTTGTGTAATACCAAGTAATCCATTTCTATCCGTATTTTATGACAATTTTTGTAATAACATAACTTTTATGTGGCAATATTTATGCTATAAAGACGCTGTTTGTCATTAATCTGTATGACAGCATGACAGTGATAGTAATACACTGCTTATAACTTATTTTATTATTATTATTATTCCTAAATATACTGTATATATATTTGGCTATAGAAACTTATAAAACGCTATGTAAAAGTTTTCAAAAAAATATATTATGAAAAGTGCATAACTTCAATATAATTTTCTTAATGCAGTAATAAAATTAGCATTAATATATAATATATTAGCATTAAAATAATTAGTTATAGATTTAATTTTGAAATGTAGTAGACTTAACGATTGATTACAAATAATAAAAGCTCCTTTCATTTAATAGGTCTATTCTTTGGTATCATTTGTAATACAGAAATATGTAGGTAATAAAATTGAGAATTTTGACAAGATTTTTATGATTTTTAACATAAAGCATTTTCTTAAAACATAATTGTTCACAATATACAACTAAATAAAAAACTGGTTTCCAACTCGAATACTGTACTGTAATATTAAGTAATATACAGCACTGCTGTAGCTATAATTTTTATACCCGTGTTTTACAAGCCACGTATTGACAGCAAAGATTCAGTATAAGTTTACTAATTCGTGCGTAAATATGCGCAACTTGTACCGTAAATTGCGCTAAAATAACTAAATTTCCAACGCTGTACGTTATATGCTTGAGACTTAGAAAAAAGTAAACACTAAATTTTTTTTGAATGCTAATTAAATTTGATGTCAGACAAAAACTTTATCGGATATACAAACATAGGCTTAAAGAAATGTTTAATGCAAATTTTTGTAAACATAATTTGATAGAATATAAATTAAATAGTTGTCAATCTAAACCTAATGCAAAGGAAATTAAGTTTTGATGTAAGAAACAGATTAAACTTCGTTACAATATAATCGTATTTAAACGAGAAATTAACTTAAATTTAAATGAATTATTTTTTCAAAATAAAAAACTAATGTTTGCGTACAAACGAATTCAATTTTTTTAGTTTTTTATCACTACGTTTTATATTGAGAATAATTTTATTTTCCAGAGATACTGTGGTGTATGCAGTAGTAGTATGGACGGTATTGGCAAACCACAATTAGTTTAGTATTGTAATAATACTGGAAAAGAATGAATTGGTTGCAGTCCAAGAACCAAAGAATACTACGGATGGCTACCACGTGACACGTAAGTGAAAACAATGTTAAGCATAGGAAAACTTAACATAGAAAATAATAGACTGAATTGCACTTAAAAGCTTTTAATGTATACACTATAAAGTCCACATAAAGAGTGCGTATAATATAAATGTTTGAAAAAACAAGCATTGAATATTATGAATAGTGATACGCGCACAACCAGTATTAACGCGAGCGTTACACTGCCAGCACATAGGGATGCATAGCTAAGCTTTAACGACCCATTTATGAATAACAGCGTATATTTCAAGAACGGTTGAACCACTTGTTCCTCTCGTCAACACTTTCAAACAACACAAACACTGACCAAATCGGACGAACACAAAACGAAGAAATCAAAAATTGGAATTAACACTTGTATGGTGTATACGGCTTGTATTGCTATCCAACACTTTTATCCAATACAATTGTTATAACTGAAATTAATTAAATTAAAATAAATAACTGAACACTTGTATAGTGTGATGAAAATATTATTGATTTAAAATTACATACAGTATAAGCCTCAAAGGCTTGCGACTATACAGTGACGCTGCTTAACATAGAATGCTTAATAAAAAAACAGTTATTAATATGTATTGATAAACTGAAAATACTGAAAAAATATTAATATGTATTGTTCGCGTGAAATCCCGTTTCGCGTACAACAATAGTACATATATAATTGAATATTTAGTAGTTATCGAAACTACTCGAAAAACATTAATAAATTTATATGAGCAAAGTGTATTGACTAATATCACATACACTACAGATACCGAGTTACCTCGTTTCTTAAAATAAATTTAAGCACGTTATAAAATATACCGGAACTATTGTTGTAGAAGTTTACCTAACAATAGTTTTTAATAAACTCTAAAACATTTAAGAGTTTAACAACAATATAGTTTCATGAAGTATTTTGCTCGCGATAACTAATAATTTCTTCTTCACCAACACTTAGATGGGCGCGCGTCGCTCTTCCATTCACACCGAAGGTGAGATCCAAAACAATTGAAGCACAAATCACTATTAATCGTTATATCCGCGATTCATTTTTTCTATAAATTTATTTATAGCATTGTTTTAAGTGACACGATTATTTATATAAATATTCAGAAATTTAATGGTTAGAATAAAAGTTTATACAACAACCAATATTATATAACAACCTCAAAAAACGTTAATTTATCACATCTCGTGTTTTTAAGAAAGTTAAAAAATAAGAGGTTTAATTTATTTTAATTTTCATTGAAATTATAATTAGAAATATCATCAAAACGGAAATACTGTATAAAAGAAGATGAAAAATCTTGTTAACTGGAAAATAAACTAAGTTTATCTAATAGTTTTTTCTTATTTTGTTCAAATAAAATCTAATCAAAATAATACGTGATAACTCCGAAAAGAATAATATCACACAAAGCGTCACACCTTTAGATTGCGTGCATTCCTCTCCTCGAGATTCAAATAAATAAGTAAAAACAGTTAGATTCACATGAAATCCCATGTGTCGCTTACTGTTTCCCAAACACTGCCATCCTTTCTGACATCGCATGAAAAGCGATGTTTTAGAAACATTAGAGTGTATCATAACATATATTTTATTTTTTTATGATTAGTGCACAGTCAGCTTTATTTATGTTTCTTTAAAAAGAAATATGTCATTTTAGTGTATATATACTTAGGAATAAAACAAAATTACATTTCAAAGTCTCGGTAATTTACTAGTAATACTGTGCTGGCAAAAAACTTTCATAAAATTAGGATATGGAAGCATATCATCAGCAGTTAATTCATGAGAACATCAATTCTAATTGTTCTGCTTATCATCGAAAAAATGTTTAGAACTTCAAAGTAAAAATATTTGCCGAAAAATATCGGAATAGAGTGGAGGCTAAAATAAAATAAATTTGATTGTCAAACTCTAAACATGCGTAACATATGAGCTTATATGAACTGTCATTAAATATTAAGATAAGACAAATTTGATTTCTTTTCAACTGTAGCTGCAAAAAGAGATAGAGAGGCAGAGGGAGAGAAATGTTGGGAAAATCGGTGTAAGAGATAATAAGTTATAGCTGATATGATGCATAAATCTGTAGCAAACAAGGATAGATTGGATCAATTTGACGCTCTATTTAGTCTGATATTGAAACGGCAAACAACGCGAAATAACGTACCATTGGTTCAGCTATCGATGCAACACATTGTTGATACAACCGCTAGAAAATCAACCGAAAGCCAGCAAAAGACAAACGAACCGCAAAATAACTTGAAAATCAATGCCAATACTTCTTTTGCCAATGAAATATGACTCCATTTACTGGAATCATTGTATTGTGATTTTGGAAACTATAGTATAACTTTCTGAAATGATCTCCAAAATAAATTGAATTTTATTTTATTGACAAAATTTTTTAATTTATCAAACTTTTCTTATAAAATAATATATATATCTTAAGCTTATATATACTTCACGTTTTAAAGATAAATAGAGATTTCGATTATCGAATAATTGTATTATTTTGGTAGTGAACTCCTTTTATACGATGAAGAAATGCTCTCATATTTTAAATGGAATTTTAATGGTGTTTGATAACAAAAAAACGGGTACGCTTTCTATTGAAGATCAAGTTTGATGTATGTTTGTGATTAAAACATTTTTGAAATGAGAAAATAAAGCTTTTCGCAGCGAATGTAAGGCTTACTGCGGATCATTTGAGCTTGTGATCGGTTTTTCAAATAAACCTTTGTTAAAGAAGTTTCCGCAATAAAATGTTAAAAGTAAATTTGAAGTTATACCAGTGTCAGAGTTTGTTAGAAAAAGTTTTACCAAAACATTAATTTTAATAAATAATTCAAATATTTTTTCGCTTTTGTTTCCAAAACACAATGAAACTCATTCGTTTCGTCGGCAATGTTTTTTAATGTTTAAACAAACTATATTTCAATAATTATAAATTTGTAATTAAAACAACCAAAAAATTGGCTTTTAGAATCAACGAAATAATGCACAAAATAAAAAAAGGATCCAAAAATTTTATTTAAAAAGTAATGCGATTAAATATGTAGCGCATATTACTATATATAGCCTAAAGCTTGAAACCTTATATGGAAATTTTTTAAACATATAATCTTAATAAAAATCAATACATTTACCAATAATATAAGTTAATTTTTGATAAGTTAGATTACGATGTAATTTACAATCTCCACTTCATTGTCGCATCGATTTTTTAGAGCAGTTTTTTTGATAAAAGAAAGTTGCAATACAAACGAATTTTCTATCCACAAAAAAATGGTTACACACAGCGAGCGAAAAAAAATAAAAATTTGATAAAAGTGATTTTTCTAGTTATGAGATCCATAACCGAAACTTCAATATACTGGAGTGAATGAAAATGTGAAAAATTCCTTTTTCACTGATCAAAAGCGAAAATGTGAACTATAAATGCTTCCCCAAAGGGATTATATAAACACTTCGATGCATCGAAAAAAGTTGGATATATTTTACTGGCAAAAAAACTCTTGAATATCAAAAGAAAATATTAACTTTAACTGAATTTTAAAATAGAAATTTTGCGCACAAATTGATAAAACCAACACATTATGGCATAAAAAACGTTATTTTGCAGTCAAAATAACTGGTATACGAGTTATTACTACACATCATTGCCGTTATTTTGTTACCGGTACTTATTATATCGTAATAAATAAATAAAACAAGTTTGATAAAAGTTATTTATTATTCTTATGAGTGTTATCTGTTATAAACAGCGCATTTTAAAGCAACCATAACTTGTGCGGCAATTAATTTACAAATTAGAAAAATCGCTAATCGTTGATTCAATATTAATGTTGGACGATCGCAATGAAATTGGAGTTATAATAGGTTTCTGCAAAATACAGTATATTAAGATTTTTAATATTTAAATACATGAGAAAATTTTTAAAAATTTAGTAACTAAAAATTCAATACACACAAAACGTGCACATATATGAGACAATTTTTTGGAATATTTTGTATTATATTGTCATAATTAGGGAAAGAGATTTCCGGGACTAAAAACAGGTCAAAACGGTCGGGAATCGGGAACCAAAATCTATTAAAAGCGGGAATGGATTCGGGAACTAAAATTTATTTTTATTTCTACAAATAAAAATAATTTACAAAAACGAGTTGAACTGAATATTATGAAACATTTTTAAATTTTCTTCAGAAAAACGC
>JAQIXJ010000479.1:0-33404 GCA_034700185.1 Phthiracarus laevigatus
GGCGCAGAGCCATACACCATGAGAGGCGCAGAGCCATACACCATGAGAGGCGCAGAGCCATACAAGTACTATCTACTTTAAATATATGCTATTTTTTAATATTTAGATGACTTTTTCAATATAATTAAACTACAATTATAAATAATCAATGGCAACATAAGTAATGCATTTTAAAAGACTGATTACAAATTATAAACTTAATCAACATTTAAAAAGTAACAATAAGATTAAATGTCTGACTTTCTTTGAATATTTTAGAAATTAAGTTACTAATTTATTGATAATTCTAAGAGAAAGTATTGTTGAACAACAGTTTGATACATGAATAAAAAATAAACTTTTCAAATAATATAACACAAAATCAGTGATCCATCCCTTAAAATAAACATATCACTTATTATATTAAAATTAATTGTTGTTTTTTCATTTATTGTACTCAATTTTACTTAACGTAAAAAAATTTTATAAATAAAAACCTAATTTCGATGCCTAACTAAACCTAATTAAAGCAATAAATTTACATTTTGCACGTTTTCCCATTACTTGAAAATATGGTTTTATAAATAGCTATCCAAATAGATCAAGGAGAATATCTTTCTTTCGCTATTGCCATTCGAGAACTTAAGTGAGGAAACAAATAAAGCACCAAATAAATTATAGATTCTTCTCTCACATAATTCATGTTTTTTAGTTCGTAATCAGCGGTTTTCTTTGTACAATCCTTAAAAGAACTTTTATTACAGGGTGTAGAAAAATTTGAATGGAACACTTATAAACCTTAAATTGAATATTTTTTCGACATATCCTCCCATAGAGTTCAGGCTCCAGGTTTTTGTGCAAAAGATAAGAGGTTTGGGGTTACACTCAGTGTCTAAAGTTATTTATGGTTCTGGTATTTATAGGGAGGTTAAGCTTAAGTTTCTAGCAGGAGCCACACTTATATACTTTCAATAACCATTTTTCTTACAATTTGCAGTTTTTAACTTGGTTAGTGATTTACAAATTGATTAGTTTGAAATATAAAAAGAGTGAATTTAATATAAACTTTTTTAACAGAGTTTTAAAAATAACAAACATTTTGAGTAATTTGTAGCTTTCAGTGAACACTATCACTTTCATCAGCAAAATTGAACTAATTTTGCAATGGATTGGCTATATATATATATATATATAGATAAATAACGCAAGCTATAGTATAGTGTTTGAAAATATTTCATTTTTCCAATCCACTAAAGTTCCTTTACCGCACTCAAAACTTATACTCCCATTCCATTACCGTACCTTTACCGTGAGTTTTTTCTACTCCACTAACATTCCACTCATTACCGTTCCACCACTGAAAAGTTTTAGCTCTTCAAGCAACTCACCCGTAAGCGGTTCACCAATTAAAGTTTAACTTAAATTTACCAAATAAATATATGTCAAAAAAGAATGGATATAATTAATAAAAGTTAAAATAGTAAATTGTTCTTCGTAATTTAAAATAATTATTATATATTTCAAATGTATTTACAGATTCAAAATAATAGCATTTGTTGAATAAAAAAGTGGAGCTCTAAATACCTTTTACAAATGACTAAATTTGCCATTAAAAATTGAATCTAATTTTTTTAAAATCTTAATAGGACAAAGTATAATGTTTTGTTCTTTATATTATCATTTTTCTAAATCTTAGATCAATTTATTAAGAAATAATTTAAAATTTTTGAAAAATTATAGGAATTTTAAGTTATATTGGAAAAATTTGGTGACACATACTAATTATTGATTTAACAAAGATTTAACTACAATTTTTCAATTTCAAGGAAAATAACAATTTATAGCTTTTATATGATTCATCCTAATAATTAATATTGTAGAACACGAAGCACATCAGATTTTCTGGTTTTTCCATTTCTCAGGAAATTTGACAATATTAATAATAAAATAACAATAATTAATTTATCTAAAACAACTCAATTTGTAAATGCGAATTTCAGTTATAAGATTAGTTTTATGTTTCTAGTTTAAGAAATTAAAATAAATCAAAAGCAATTGAATGTTTATTTACTATAAAAACACTAAATGTTTAAATAGCTTTAAATTTTTCAAATAAAACTATAAAAAAAAGCGGTGGTCCAACCTGTTGCTAATAAAATAAACAAATCTCTGATTACATTTAGATTAATGTTTGTTTGTCCATTAGCATCGTTATCGCTCATCATTTGTTGCCCTATAAATTTTTCGTGAAACGTTTTAAAATTCGTATATCTATTTTCAATTCCAGCTTCGGTTGAATATTCTAAGCTAAAAAATCCAAATAGCAATGCTTATAAAATGCGTTTAATATATTTTGTTTGAAGTAAACTTACATTTTGTATAATTTTCCTCTTACTTTTGTATAGTTTTTATTGATAGCAAAGCCAATAAGTTGAGGATAATTTCGTTCTTTTGCGATAGCCATTCGTGAATTTAACTGCGGATTGATATTGAGTACGCCATCAATCATTGTACCTTCTCGTAAGTAAACCATGTTTTTAAGTACGTGATCGGCAGCTTTCTGTGAACCGTTCTATAAGTATTTGATTTAATACAAAACAAAATATTATAAGTTTAGCTGGATTTTATTTATTAAATTTCCAATAATTGATATATTTTGGATCTATTCACTTCATGCGTTGATTTTATAACGTTTAACTTGGAAATAATGATATAATTTTATAACTGTCTTTATCTAACAAATTGATACAGAGTAAGATGTAAGAGTAAATGAGCAAATTATGATTGGGTTTCGTATTATTCTCATATTACAATTTCGAATCATGGATAAAAAAATTTTACATAGTTTTGCTAAAAAATTTTACGTCAGCCATGCATTAGCTAAGTATTTATCAAAAATTAAAAATTGATTACATATCCATTCCAATCAACAATTTTTATGAGATGCCTGTTGTGTAACAATTTATATAATCGCGGGTCTTCTTCCATCAAATTGATTACTTTCTTTTCTAAATTGTCTGACTGTTGACACACGAAAGAATATTTACCCGTTACTAAAGTTAAATTACTATCTATTAGTTCGTCCAAAGTATTAATTGACTTCATTGGTTGAAATAGTATGTGGAATAATATAAGACCAGTAAAGCTCGAAACTAAAACCAATGCCATTAATGACCAAACAGTTAATGCTACGAATTTATTCTTTCGATTTGAAGCTTGATTTAGTAAATACGAAACCACAACAAAAAATATTTTCCCGAGATTAGTATTTTTGTTTCTTTGGTTATAATATTCTATTAAAAATAGATATTAAATTTAAATTAAATTTTATTTATAAATTTAGAATTTATCACTTTTTTTGAATTTGTCATTGATGTATGAGACAAAAGTAATGGCAATGACAGACCCAATGATTAACAGCCATGTAATTAATGCGAAAGAACTCATCATTTGTTTAATGAAACTTTTATGGATTGGATGTAATAAACTAATAAAAGCCAAATTATGTTCCTCTCTAATCCAAGGCGACACTGCATAAGTGTATAAGTATTGTTCGAGACTTCTCTCCGTTAATATAATATCTCCATTTTCCTTAATTTAATAAGATAACGTTAGTTAATAATAATGCACTCTCAACTTCAATCTCTTGACCCAATCATTATTAAAGTTAGATAAAAGTCACAAATGTTACACAGGCTAAGTTATTCTTAGCTTACATAGCTTATGAATTACCGTATTGCGTCGCTAACTAATAATAAAACTGGAATAGCCTCAACCGACAACACGACTATGTTGAATGTTTTATATGATGCTAATCTAAGGTTTTTATGTTTCTCTAACAAACTTTAATGATAGCGTAAAAGATAAAATGAGAATTATTGATAGAATAGTTTATATTAGTCTTGGGATTTCGACTAGTGATTGAAAATATTATTCAAATAACGTAAAACGTTAGAGTAATTTTAAAATAGTACTGGTAATGGAAAAATTTGTATTGTTGTTTTATTTGTAAGTAAATCTTTTAATTGTGAAACGATAGTGGAGTTTGAAATTAGAACCGTTAATAAAACTTTATTAGGATACGTTTTTATTTTTTACCATTAGTGAGACATTAGTACTATTCTTGGAACAATAATGCACTGGAATACTCTAAAGTAGAGTTATTTCGCTTTTTGAAAGTTAAAGCAAAAGTTGAAAATTTTTTTGACTTTTACTTACGCTTTAAGTAAAAGTAAAATACAATTGAAATGAAAAAACTGTTAAAAGAGAAAGTAAAATGCCATCTAAATGATAAAAATTATTAAAAGCGAAAGTAAAATACAAGTGAAATAAAATTTTTTTAAAAAGTAAAAACAAAATCCAATTAAATTCAATATTGCCAAAAGTAAAAGCAAGACAAATTATTTGACTTTTACTTTTAAAAATTGTATTAGAAAGCGAAATACAAAAGCAAAAGTAAAATAATTATTTAAATTTCACTTTTGCTTAAAGCAAAAGTAAAATACAAGTAAAATTAAAAATTCTAATAAAGAAAAAAGTAAAATACAAGTATAATTAAAAATAAAACAAAAGAAATAGCAAAAGACAATCTAAATTAGAATAAACTTCAAAAACAAAAGTAAAAGAAACCCAAAATTAAAATTTGAAAGATAAACAACACTACTCTAAATTTTTCAATAAATAATTTCCCCAATCAAATACTATTTTTTTGCAAAAATGCTCAATTTTTAAACTTATACACTTTATATCCGTTAAGCCTATTGTCACAAAAAGTAAATTTTGTTTTTATACATTAAACAAATATTTACACATACCTCTCCAAATAACCATCTACCATCATAATTAGTATAGGATACGTTAAATTTAGATGCAAGTATATTGAAATAATCCGAAACGCTATAATGGAAATGTACGAATCCGTCTGACCACTAAAAGAAAAATATTTTACAATTTTTTTAGATATAAGCATAAACGAATTCTAATATAACAATAAATAAGTTAAATTAATTATTTAACACCGGTGTCTGCCATTCTGTTGTGACGCGGATCAAAGTTAAATTTCCATTTCTATAGTTTATTGGAAAATAATTTGTATTATTTTTTAATTTTAAGTGATTAAGTATCACATCCATAATTACTACTAATTTGAACTTATTCACAATAGTTTGAAATTATTTTTAAAATTCTTTATGAACTTTGCAAAAACATTTAGCATCAATAATTCATTGCATTTCAATCTGTTAACAGTAATTATTATGTTTTAAAAAAGTTTACAAATAAATCAATAATGAGTTTCTTATGATATAATTATGGTAATAATTAGTTTGTGTATTGCATAAGATTTTATACACAAATTTTTAATGAATTTTATTAACATTAACTAAGTTTTCTTGTTTTACCTTTCTCATCGTTATTATACAGGAATGGTTAGAAATTTCACACATTAGGCTTGTTTTAAATACGCTACTAAACAACTTGCCCAAAATATTAGTACTAAAGAGAGACATCCATATAATGCTATTGAGGTAATAGAGTTAAGAATATTAAGTTGTTTTTAGTTAGCCTTTTTTCTATGGTGAATCAATTATTGCCAATCCCTGTTGATCATAAAGAATTTATTAAAATGACTAATCTTATAAATTAAGTACTATTTGTCTAATACTTCGTTTATGATAATTAAAGCAAGGAATTCAAATTCAATTAGTTTTTAGACCCCATCATTTTTAGATATTTTTCCAAAAGTTTAATATAAAATTTGTCGGGTTTAAGTCCTATTAATACTATTTTTTCTAATAAATTATCAGAGTTGAGTGAAAAATTCAAAATAAAATTAAATATTTTAATCGTTTTTATTCAATATTATATTCATTATTTTGCTTGATAATCCAATTATATCATAAATTTTTGTATATAAATAAAAAATGAATAATTTCCGGGCTTTAATGATAATATTATTTAATGTTTCCGAAAAATAAAATTAACTTTTGTTAGCAATAATTGAAAAATTATCCAAGAAATCTTTTATTAGAAATTTTATTATTAAATATAATTTTATACATTTTTTACTTTCAATAATTTTTCAAGAAAAATGTAAATCCATTATATTACGTAAAATCTTTATACCATTGTCACAGTATTGAGCGAATGAAATCTGTAGAAAAAATAAATTGTTTTATTTTCTATCAAATTTACCATAAACTTTTATAGCTCATATTGTATTTACAATACTTGCATATATTTGAATTAAGTATTATCTCTTTTTTCGCAATTGGGCTAAAAAAATCTTGTTAAAGATTTTTGAAGTCTGAATTGGTTCGAGTTGTCAACGTATTTGAAAACAATAAAGCCATCAATTTATGGCTTGAAAACTATCGCAACTGTAACTTATAGTAACTTATGATCAAATTTGCTAACTTTACCTTCACTTTCTACTTTCATGGAATGCGAAAAACTTTTTAGTTTCTTTATTAAATTCTAAGCAGTTTCTCAGTCAAGGGTGCGAAATTTTCGGCTTGTTTTAACAAGTTTTTATGATAAAATAAATGTCAGTAACACTAAAAAATAAAGACAGTAACTAATACATGTAATTCTATTATTTGAATTTTGTGGAAGGTCATCAAAACAACACCTTAATTTTGGAATGGGAATCTTTACTAAAAACTAATTACATATTATGTTTAGTTGTTAATAAGAAGTTAAAATTTTATTTTTATTTTTCTTAAGTTTTATCGCAAAAGTTAATCTCTCTTTTTCGGAATTCTTTAATCCAGTATTTATTTCGTTATGAACTTAAATCTTTAAATGAAGTGCTATGGAAAGACGACAAACACTGGAACTGAAAACGCAAAGTTTATCTAACTAAATGACCTTAGAATATAACTCTATTTCCTTCGAGATATTTAAAGCATATGTTTTTTTTGGAATTGACATTTTCGAATAGTAAATTAGCGTATTTACGAGTTAGTTTAAAGTTTTGAGCACTAAAATAAACTATTTGTCAATTTCTTAAGCGTTTTTATTTTAATTCCATTTATATCTTTAATATATTAGGCCTATTATAATATGCGGTAAACGACAATTAGTGTAGTATAAGATTTTTTACGTAACATAGAGTATTTATTAACGATTTCATAAGATTTAATTATTACCGTATATGATTTAAATATAATCTAAGAATATTTTGTAGAATATCTGCACAAATTACTTTGTCAATATATTTCATATAATTGCTTTTTAATTTTTATGTCGCTTTTAAAATTAAATGAAGTCCTAATGATGTTTCTATCGCCAGTTTTTATACGAATTTTATATTTGCTGTATATTATCGATGAACAATCAGCGCTAATATTGGCACATAGATTGCCTTGTCGTCAACCTAACGATAAAGGCAATATTTTTTTGGATGTTTACTGTAGATGAAGTAAAAAACAAAATTTTCGAACATAATTTATTACTTTATAATGCCTGTCTGTTTGTTCTTAAATCTGATTTGACAATAATGGCTTAAAACTGAAATTTAATAAAATCCAATAATTTAAAATAAAATTTGCAAATATTATTACATTTAACTTTATATAAACCCAATTTTAGTTATTTTTTGTGGTCATGTTAATATTAATCATTACAGTTATTTGTTTTTTAATACCACCGGTAACTGAGTAGTCTATTTATAAGGTATTTGCTCTCCATTTATAAGGTATTTAGTGTCATTATATACTTTGGTAGTTATATACTTTGCGAAACTAAATTTAGTAATTCGTAAGCCCACATTTCGGTATATTTTAAAGATGATAATGGTTTTTTTAGCTCACTTTGTAAAAGTGAAGCTATTGGATTTGGGATTTCGTTTACGATATGTGTGTGCGTGTCTGTAGACACTCTTATGCTAATTAAGAGATATTGATCTTTACTATAAAAAAGGAATTTTACCTATTTCTTACTATATTAAAGGGATTTTCACCTTTTTCTTATGTTAATTAAGGGATTCTGTTATTTACTCTAATTAATGGATCTTATATATTTCTTACTCTAATTATGGGATTTTGACCTTTTCTTATGTTAAATAAGGGATTTTTCTCTTTACTCCCGTTATCTATCGTTATCTATCGTTATCAGTCGATTACTGCGATCTATCGTTATCTATCGCTATCTGTTGTTATCTATCGTTATCTGTTACTAGCTATCCATATCAAGATTCATTTCTTGTTCACATAATTAATATACTTATTGGTTGAATTAATAAAATTTAACAACCAAAGTGAGCGCATTACTAATGTTCATTCTTGTTAATGTTTACAAATGTGATTTTAATATTTGTTGGATTGGTCTGGCTTATTGTTGTAGAAGTTTAAGAAACAACTTATTAATTGCAAATGACTACTGAATATTATGAAGATGTTTATGTGAATTGAAATATTATAAATAACGTATATTTGGCATATTATGCGTTTGAGAGTTAATTATAGGCTATGCAGTATAAATTTATTTTTTTAACAAATTTTTGGAAAGTTTAAAAGTTTAAAATTTCTATATAAATTCAATAATTTGTGGCCATATGAAATAGTTTAGATAATTATGGGTTATTGCTGAATTAATAATATTGAAACAATGTGGGTTACCACATAGTTTCGTTGTTCCGCTTTCACCAACGCACACACACAGAACACGCAAATCTCAATAATTACTTTCAACTTAAACTTAAAACAAGTGATTGACAAATCTTAATTCTGTTTAGACAATATCTTTATTAACACGATAAAATAAAATCAATTTAATTCAATAGTTAATACAATAATATAACAGCTCGAAAGTGTGCGTGTGAAAAGGCCACGAATGATGTGTGCCTGTTTTATATAGTAAGTATAAGTTAACAATCTGCACTACGCAGTTACGCATTTTTAACTTTTTAACTATTTGAGGTTAATACCCTTACGTAAGGCTAAAGGAATACTTGATCCAATTGGAAGACATCGGTGGTTTCGAAGTAGTATGCTTATCTTTAAATTTATAGTAACATTTATGTCTTCCGTTCTATTCATAGTTTAAAAGTTGAACATAATGGAAACTTTAAATTTATGACAGGTTAAATGTTGAGCACATCTGTTGCTATAGGTCTAGATTGAGCTACGATTTGGTTAAATTAAAAGGCTTTAAGGCGTCATTACATTAACAAATCCTTACATTTAAGCGTCTCTGCTCACAAACAATTTTCAAGATAAATTTTAAAAATAAACTACTTAATACTGATACATAAGAAATTATGTAAAAAAAATTTTAAAAAATAGATTAGTAATTAAATCGTTTGCTTTATATATATAAATAAAATCAATAAATAAATTAAATTCATGTTACTCTTTAATATTTAGAGTTGACATTTAGTGTATTAGTTTAAATATGCTTGATAATTTTGAGTCTTTGTCATCAATTCCTTTTAACACGACAACACGACAAAAGTATTCTACATTGGTGAATTGTTAATATTTAAATAATGTTAAAAATAATTTATAAAAATTTTTATATATGATATAATTGTATAAATCTTAAAATTAGTGAATATTTTTTTGTGTTTTATAAATTTTTTTTGGTTTTTTTAATTTGATTTATAAAAGAAATCATTTAAAAAACGACAAAATAATTTTTATCCGAATATATGTTAAAATACAAATAAGTTTGTGTAACAAAAACTATTGTCTCTGATAAGATATATTAAGTGGTTGCGTACTGGAGTTGTTAAAAGTTGTTATCGGATGAGTTGTAATTCTGTTGAAAACCATAATAATTATTGCAGTTCTTAATCGTTCTAGCATTTGCTCAGATAACTCCAAATCTCCAAATGTTGAGCATAGTGAGCTGAACCGTTATTTTGATCTCCATCCAAGTCTGACAAATTAATGTTTAGTATTTCTGAAATAAACGTTAGTTGAGTTCGTATGTTGATTGCGATCTGATGTAATCGACTAATTAGTGTCATTGTTATTTCATTGTGTCAACCGAGATATGTTTTGTCTGCTGTTTCCATTATAACGTCTTGTAAATCTAGTTCTCATTTTATATTAATCAAATTTATGAGTTTTGTTGACCAATTAACACCTTATTTAAATCAAATTGGTAAAATTTGCGTTTCTGAAATAGACTAAATTTCTATTTATTCATAATTTTTTAGTTGTATGTTCAATGCATATTCCATTTGTTCGCACAGCACGATATCAGTGAAACTTTTATAGAAGGTTGAGCCTTATTCTAGGTTTACAATAAAACAAAAGTTTAGTTTGGGTCACGTGATACTCTATAAATTTCATAGGTAAGATTCATAATGGAAATTACATTATTTATGGTTATGTTTTAAAGGATTTCTTGGAAAGGCACTTTTTATTACCTTGTTTATGCTTTTGAAACTTAATTTGTCCTTTGTTTGTCAAAGGAGAGTCAAATAGGACATTGGTCAGTTTAAATATAAGCCCTACGTTGAGGCTACAAACTTTTATTGCCTTTTAGGGTCTTATTTTGCTTTATAAATTACGTTTAACCTATATTTTCTCTCATAATTTTTATAAAACATCGATTATCTCGAGTTTGCAAAGCACGATTTTATAAAATTTTTAAACATAAATAAATGATAAATGATAAGTTGTTTACGATTGTTAACTTTTTTGGGTCTCAAGTTTTGTGGCTGTTGTAATAAAATAACTTGTTTAATTTATTTTGCCTATTTTCGACGTTTTGCTAAGATGTGAATTTTTATTACTTTGTTTTCAACTTTTGAACATCTGTTCAAAGTTTTCAGAGGCTCTATATAAATCCAACATTAAGCCACAGCGGTTTACTTCATTTACATGGTTCAGTAATATCTGTTTGTAATATGTTCAGTAATATCTAATGTTTTGATTTTTGAATTGTTAAAAATTGTTGGAAGTGCTGCTAAAAAATTAGCCAATATGGTAATCGGTAGAGGACGTGGTAAAAATAAATCAAAAAAACAAGTTGCTACAAATCAACCAAGTAACGATGCGGAAGTACAGGATGAAACGGAAAATATCGAAAGTGAGTTATTGCAATTGATTAATTAAATAATATAAAGTTTTTATATTTAGATTAACATATGTGTTCAGAACCTTAATAGTTTAAAAGGTTAATAACAATGTAATCTTTTATTCGAATTTTAAATTTAGTTCGATTATATGAACTTAGTATTAGTATTTGTTAGTTTTTCCAAGTAATTTTTATGAACTTTAAATTTTGGACAATTATTACTGATACTATTACTTTGATTTATAATATCAAAACTCGTTTCACTTTTATTAAGTGAATTAAATTAACATATATTTCGTATCTTACTCTTAAAATCATAAAAATTAATGAAAATGTTTATCAAAAACGATATAAAAATTCATTTGAGTAATGTTTAAACACCAGAACACTTCCACTTAAACAATTAAATTTAGAATTCCTCAGAATTCTGTCTTATTTATCCGTGTTTGTGGTCAAGGTTTATTTAAAATGAAAAAAATATTTGCTTAACTTATCAATAAGCTTCAAACTTCACGCTTGTTTATCTATAAGTAAGTTTGTGTTTTCAGTAAAGGTTATTAGAGTTACAATATTTAAATCTTAAATAGTTTAAATCAATGTTTCGTTAACAAACAAAGTGAAGTTTAAGTTATTGTTAAATTAATTTAATAATTAAGTGCAAGTGTTAGTGTTTTTGTGTTAAACATTCATCCTTAATTTCCACCATAATTAAAAGAAATAAAAAAAAAATACTTTTCAAATGATTTTTAAGTCATCAGTTTGGTTTAATCATTATCAAAGCGTTAATGAGTAACAATTAAAACTTCATTAAAAAGTAAGTTTTCAATCATTATAGATTTAATTATCTAAATTAGGGTTTGCAAAATAAAACTTTATCTTTGAAATAAATACTAATATTACTATTTTTTTGGTTAGTTTTCTAGCAAAATTTGAATTAGTTATGTGAATAACTAATTGCAAATTATCTTTTCAAAATAATATGGATTAGATTTTCATGAAATTTTACGTTTTGTATTGATTTAAGTTTAAAATGCTTAGAAATATTAGCAATACACCCTTGAAAAGTATTAGTATAATAATTGTAATTGAAAAGTTTTATGACCATTATAAAATTATAAGAGTATATTATTAAATAAATAATTCAATTTGATATAAGAAATAAATGGGAATTAATAAAAGAAAATATTTATTTATGGTTTTATCGTTAGGAACGACATTGCCGTTTGTGTACATGCATTAACTAAACCTATCTTAAATTAGCTAAGAGTCAGTCCCTTATGTTAGAGTGTATGGAAACTTGTGTGTTTTCATTATAATCAAGAGTATAAATATCATTAATTTCAAGCGACGAAATAAATTTTAAATGAAGCTAAAATAGATTTTTGTTTACTTGAAAAATGCTGTGGAGTAATATATTTGCTTGCACTGAATAAAAAAATGGTATCAATCTATTTTATCTAAAATAAAATTTGATTGCATTGAATTTAATTATTAAGAATGAATTTACCCAAAAAAAACCTAATTATAAAAACAGCATGAACTCATTTATATCGAATTAGTTTATCATTCTTTTCTTAGGGTCATAAAGATAGATGTAAATCTTGTAATCTTTTTTTCTATGTTTATGGTCACCTGTACTCTAATTAATTAAAGTTTTGTTTAATTTAATATAAAGAATATTAATGAAGACGTTGTTCTTTGTATCGGGGATTTTGCATATTTCTATGATGTATGTAAGCATAAAAATCTATTAGTTTTAATAGGAGTTTATTTAGAAATGATTTCTAAGTTAATCAAGTTTTATTATTTATATAATGGTAGTAAATCTTATTTAAAATTATCTGAACTGCTATCAGGATTAATGACTCCTAAAAGTATTGGACTTACAAATTATTGGGATATTTACAAAATCATTGTACAAACAAAAAAAGTTATTTGTTTTTGAAAAATACAAGCCATACACAGTATTTCCAGACAGTTGATGGCATTTATTCCTTTTCTGTTAAATTATTCATTATTAAAAGTCTTAATATATTGATTATTTTTGACTATTATTTTTAGCTCACTTTCTTGAAAAGAGAGCGAGCTTATGGATTTGACTATGTCTGTCCGTCTGTCCATCTGTCCGTCTGTCCGTCTGTCCGTCTGTCCGTCCCGGTGTCAGCACTAGCTCGACCGTTGAACTTTGCATGTATTTTATATACCATGAACTTGAGTTTAATTAATAATGTATTTCTTAAATAACTTACTAGCTTTAGATAAAACTATAAGAAAGTGAGCTCTATGTGAATGTGTCGTTCTTGTTTTACATTAGTCTGCTACGATTACATTAATATTCTTGTGTGGCAATTAATTTATATCTATTTGATTTGTTTTAATTTAAAGATGAAAAGGATTAAAATCATTATTGATATGAATCAAATAGTTAAAAGAAAGAATTGAATAATATTAAACTTTACAAAATAATATTTGGGTTGAGTAGAGTTTTTAATAAATTATTGATTATAATAAAAACTATTATTAAACATTATTAATCTAGATTTACCTTTTAGACAAATCATAAATATATCTGCTATTATTTCTGTTTGAGGGCACTAAAGTTAACCTTATAGTTAAATTATTTCTGATTTACACTTTATTAATACTCTATTCAATTCTAATATGTTTAAATGATACCAAATAACAAACAAGGGCGACACATTCATAGTTAGCTCAATCTTTTCATAGGTTAAGGTTTAGTTATGTAAAACACATAATAGTTAAATCAAAAAAATAAAAAAAAGTCATAATCCTATAATTATTTTAAAGCAGTCGGAAAATACCTTAAATAGTATAAGACTGCTAACATACGGACAGACGGGCAAACAGACAGACAGACAAACAAACAGACATTATCAATTCAATAAGCTCGCCATTTTTATTAAAAAAACGAGTTTAAAAAATCTTTGTTAGATATACCCAAATAATACGGTGTATTTGGGTTATAGAGACTATAATTTATTCAATAATTTTTATTTTAATTTAGTCGCTCGAGTTCTTTTGAAAGTTTGAGTGGTGTCAATTAGATTGGTATTAATTATTGGGTGTTATAATTAGTTAAACAAACAATATTGATGTATAACGTATGTGACATTAATTGTTTAAATGTTTTGGAAATTTGTGGATAGTATTTGACAATTATTTTAAATACGAAATAATTACACCGAAATACCGAAAAATGTCTACAATAATAATTCCAAATCATGTGTGAAAATGATTTAAACCGCACACTTTATTGATCACTTAAGATAAATTGTATAAATTTTGTTTTCAAGGTATGTCTGCAAAAGAGATCTATACAGAGGAAAATCAGACCGGAGCGGATAGTGTAGCACAATCACAAACAGGGATTATTAATCAAGCTAGTGCTATGTAACAACAGATTGGAGAAGTGGGAATTAATTCAGCTCCAACTGTTTCTATAGTGGTTAACACTGACGTAAGTAACAATAATAATTTAATATAGAAATTTAAGTACGATTTCCTCTCTTAAACATTTTTTTAGAAAAATTCTGTCAAGAACAATGATAATATTTTGAAACGTATTACTGTATTCAATCCAGTTAGTCGTGAATTCCTTAATTGGGTAGGTTTATATAATTTATTTTGAAAAAAATCTATTTTTCGTTTTATTTAATAAACTTTGTATCCCAGAGAACGAATAAAACTGAAAAAGTTAAAATATAAGAACAATCTCAAGTGCAAATTGACTGTGAGAATCTTATATTAAATCTAAACTAATTTTTAATTAATGGTATTTATTTAAGTTGATCAAGGTATTCCTGCGGATTATTATCTTAATCCGAGCACATATATGACATGAACTGTAGAGTGAGATCCGCTGATTTGCAACATAAATATAAACTAGGTGTAATTATGGACAAAGATATTTTGGTAGCGTTATCAAATGCCGTCAAAAATGGTGTCAGTAATCCATTTTATGAAATTTGTGGTGTCTATTACTCACACGAAAATACGTCGAAACCAGCTAAAGTATTAGTGTTCAGATTTAAAAAGTTTTCACTTAATTAATAACTTTGTTTAAAATCTGTGATTTTTTTAGAGAAAAACCACCAAAACTGTTTTACAAAAGGTTGATGAGCTTACTATAAGTGAACTTAAGAAAGTAAAAGTTCAAAGAAAACCTACAATTACTGCGAATCAACCAACGTTAAAACGTATGAGAACTAAAGCATCCCTTAAAAACATGTCGTTCCAACTTACGACACAACTTACGAGGTCAATTGGATTGGTCATTCTGTTTAAAGTAATTCCGAGCTACATTACAAACAGATCAGTTCCGCAAATATAAGAGCTTTCAATGAAAAGAATAGAAGTGATCTCAATGCTTTACATTCTGTTGATGAAACGGCTTAACCGACAGAAATTTTTCGATTGTATGGTCTTGCTAACTCAGTTGTGGACGACGTCATTGAAGATTACGTGAAAAAAGGATTAGTAGAATTAGAAAATGAAAACGGAAATTGCGTGTTTGATTTTATAGGGTAAGGGTATAGTACAGTTAAATCAAAACAGCTAAACTTAAATACTTCATTTTATTCTCACAGTAACGAAGAGCTTTATTCCGATGATGTAGAAATGTTCTGTTGTGATGTGGAGAAATGTGAGAAATGGAGTTCTTTTATTGATGTCTCACGCTATTGGGTACTCACAGAACTTTTTGAATGTAGTTCTACAAATAAAAATAACTTATCAGCTGTTCGCAAAAATCTGGATAACAGCGATTATTATTTTAAAATCTAAGAAAAATTCGCAGAATAATGACAGATTCAGACAGAGATAGAAAAACCGCATTTGTATTAATTATTACTCTAACTGGAAAAAACAGTAATCAACAATCGTTTAGCCATGTACGAGTTTTGTGGCTACACGGCGTGCCTGATGATCGGCAAAGTACGATTTAAAAGGCTTATTTAATTTGTTTTATTAAAATATTAACAGTTTTTTTTCATTTAATAGTGCATATGTACGAGCCAATGGTTAAGGAAAATGCAAATAAAACGTTGCGAGAAGCTGTGAGCAAACTAATGGATGATTATGGTGCTAAACACCTACCATTGCTTAACACATATGGGAATCAAGAAGGATCAAGTGATTGCTTAATTCGCTGTATCAGATTCCTGGCCAACAAAATTGTTTGTATGGATTTGGATACTTTGAAATATTTTCCAGAACTTTGAAGATTAAGAAAATGAATCGGCTTATTTTAATTGTTAATAATAAGCAATTAATAATTAACCTATTAGTAAATTTTACTTTAATATAATTTTTAGTTTAATTTTTTATTGTTATAATTAGACTAATTTTAAACTTTGATTTTTGTCACAACTTAATTTTGTTTAATTTTCAATAAATTGTTTAGCCAATAAATTCGTTTTACCTATTTTGTATGTCTATGAATCTTGATATTAAATATTTATTGGCTTGGTAATATTAATTTTTAGGATTATCCTAATCAAAATTTCATTTATTTTGAGTATTCGGTATAATTTATTTGAATGATTGTGTCAAAGTTAGCTTTGGGTATTAAGTTTGATTAATTTTATTTTGCATTCACACAGTCAGAATTTTATAAATTTATTACATAATGTATATTATATTTTAGTTAAACAAAAATCGAATTGGATTTTTATTTCATGTTGGAACCCATTTATCGGGCGTTCGCACAACCAAATTTTCCTTAGATTTGTAAAATTAGTAGATTATATATATGTTTGTAAAATAAACTCTGAATTGGTTTTGGGTCTTTTATCTGAACCCAGTTATCTGGCGTTCGAACAGCTGGATTTTCCTTAAATTTGAAAAATTAATGAATTAATTATATTTAAGTAAAATTAAATTTAAATTGGATTTTGGTCTCGTTTGAACACAGTTATCTGGCCTTCGCACAGCTGGATTTTTCTATAAATTGGAAAATAAGTAGATTTTATATATGTTAGTAAAATTAAATAAGAATTGGTTTTGGGTTTCATATTTGAACACAGTTATCTGGCATTCGCACAGCCACATTTTCATTAATTTCAAAACTTTATTATATTATATAAATCTAAGTATAATAAATTTAAAGTTTGATTTGGCTCTCATGTTTGACCCCTGTTATCTGGCTTTTGCACAGCCAGATTTCTATTAAATTTGAAACTTTAATATATTATCGAAAAGTAAGTAAGGTAAAATTAAAAATGGATTTGGGTCTCATGTTTGAACCCAGATATCTGGCTTTCGCACAGCCAGATTTTCTTAAAATTTGTAATTTTAATTTATTATTTAAATGTAAGTAAAATAAAATTAAAACTGGATTTGGGTCTCATGTTTGAACCCAGATTATTGGCTTTCGCAAAGCCAGATTTTCTTAAAATTTGGAAATATATATTATATAAATGTAAGTAAAATAAAATTAAAATTGGATTTGGGTCATACAAATAATTTTATATAATCTATTCTGAACAATTAAGATTCCAAAAAAAGGATTAACAAAATAAATTAAAACATTTTGCAAATTTTAAAAGAATAAAAAGTCCATTCTCAACTTAAATATTTTAAAAATTATTTTTAAACGGATTTTAGAATATTATGGTATTGGAATAAATATATATATATTATTTTGTAGTGCAAATTATTAGTGTTAAAATAAAAATGCAATAATTCAATAAGAACACATAAAAAAATAAGAGAAAAAGATATTTTATAATTTTTTTTAAATGTGATCTGGTGGCGGAAATTTTAATCCATTTATATTTTCTATAGCATTGAGATGCCTATTTGGATATAAAAGTAAAATGTTTTCTGGTTTCTGCATAACCTACATGCATAATTATAAGCAAAATCTCTTTCTCGTTTTGCCATATAAGCTCTCTTAGCTCAGTATAATAGTATAATACATAAAATAAGAGTAGTATCTAAGATCATTATGTAAAAATTAAAGTCTTCTAGCTAGTATGTTTTGTTTTGCATTGACTTTAGTCTTATTTCTATTGTTATGAGTTTTAGAGCATCATTCATTTCACAGGAAAACGGTTCAAAGTGGCTAATGTTAAAATCCTTTGGCATTTGGATTTGTGTTTGTGGAGAGTCAATTAAATAAGTAGCTACAATTCCTCTATTCCAAAGATGTCCTATTTTACTACCTGTACTTTTAATAAAAAGAAATTGAGCTGCTAGCTCGGCAAATATGGTGTGATCTTGGTCATTGATTTTTATTTTAGATCTAAAACTATTAGTTTTTAAAAACTTAAGTGTAATTATTGGGTTGTTGTTAGTGTTGTAATTTGTATATTTTTTACTGTGTGTTGTTTCTGTAGATTCTGTTGTAACTATTGTAACTTGTGTTACGATATCTGTTGCGTATGATTCCCTTCTATACATCTTTGTGTGTTTTGTAAACAGAGTCCTATTTAACTGTAATGTTGTTTTAAAAGTAGTGCAAAATCTCTTAACTTGTTGTATAAATGATTTATTGAATTGGTTGTTACGCCAATTAATGTTAGATTGTTGTTATTTCTTTCATAAGTTATTACAAGGACTCTCATATTTAAAACGGAATGTTATAGAATTATTTTCATTCCCATTGGCGCTTTTAGATATTGATAACCTACAAAGGAAAAAAATTGTAAGATAAGACCTGTTTAATATAGGGTTATAATAAACAGATCTAGAACTCAATTGCCGAGAACGAATTTTGCAAGAATCAAATATGTAACATAAAACAAGCGTGAGTAATAAAGAGGAAATAGAAACAGCATGATTAGTAATGACTCTGTACACTTTTCAAAATTATTATTAAGACATTTTAACTTGGAACGAAAATACATGCTTGTGGTCTCATATATTCTATCGTTTTGTTAGGTTTTAATTTATAATTGAAATAGGTCTTATTAAACATCTGTAACTCGAAAGAATTTTCATGCCAGTTTTTACTAATGTTCATTAAACTGTCTTTGATATTCGAAATATATTTTTCTGCATTATATTTTTCAAAATTTTAGTGTATACCATTGATGCATTCAAAGAATTTCTGTTAACAATACAAAATGTTTTAATGGGTTTCAACACATTATATTTAAATTCTAAACTACAATGGTTTAGAATATTGCTACTGTATATTGTAACATTAGTCGGTTCCGTGCAATAAAAATTTACATTTATTTTTATTAATTTATATCCAAAATTTTCAGCATTAGCAATGTTCATTAAAAGTAACATCATAGCCGATACAATTAAAACCTTTTCAGATCTGCTCATCTTAGGAGAATTGTTAGGGGCCTGACTAAATGAAACCTTTGGTTGTGTTTGAATAATTTCTTCAAACTCCTCATCATCAATTCTATTTTTATTTATCGCTTTGGCTCTATAAATGTTAAATTTTCGAATGTATTACCTTTTAAACCATATAGTCAGAACAATTAGCAAACAGAAGAAAATAAGTATCAGAAATATTTCAAAATAGTTGTTGCTTATTTCATTTTTCTTTGGTATATCAAGAAACGCTATGTTATTGATCTCATCATGAGTTTGTTTCCCAACTTCACTTAAGTCGAGCGTACTCAATGATGGCATAAAATGAAAGTTAATTCTTTGACTCCAATCTGGCGTTAGACTCAATGTATTTTGAACATTTACTAAACTGGACTCATATGTTATGGTATCAATGTTAAAAGCAGCTGTTGAAGGGATGCTGAACACATAATCAGGACAAGACAATGTTCTGTTATAAAGATTCATTTTTAAAGTCGCGCAGTAAATATAATTAAATTTATCAGTAACTTTTATTTGAACAATTTCCTCATTTACTATTTCTGATTTTTGTTCACAATTGTCTACTTTCCAATATCGCTTAGCCATAGTTTCGGGCATGTTTCGCTGGTAATGCGCAGAGTTTAGCATTAAAATTAAGTCTCGAGAAGACTCCGTTATTTGGTGAAGAGCTGTAAGGCAGTCTCGCCCTGAATCATAAATTACAGTTTTTGGTCCGAAATATTTAATAGCGCATAAGGAGTTATTTTTCTTTGTGTATAAAACAAATGGGTCTGCTCCCATAACTGTTGTTTTAGCTCTACTTGAATTTACATCAAAACTTATTGTTATAAGGTTTCTGACCTCATCTATTATACAATCCTTAGGTTGCGCAAGCTCTAGCGGACAATCACATGGAAGACTTATATTAAATATTTCTAGCAGTTTGTCGTCTACTATTCCTGCGTTCCAGCGTTTACCTATATCTATAAGTCTATCTTTAGTTAACAAGAGACGTGCCGCTAAATTAGAAACAACGTGTAAAGATTTAGGAATGGTGGTCTCTAGAGCTATTATAGAATTAGTTAAATTAGATAGTTTAAACTTTTAAATTTAAAATATTTCCTTAATAAAAGTTGTGTGTTTAGCTCACTTTAAATAGACAAAATCAAGCTAATGTGAATGAATTCACAACTTAATTGGAACAACTTATAAGACTTAGAACATTATTGAACTTTTAAAAATATATTACAGTTTTTAAAACACTTATGAATATATACTATTGTCGTTTGGTGCGAATACCGTTTTTGAAAATAAAATAACAAATAAATACAAGAATGAACATTAGTAATGCGCTCACTTTGGCTGACAAATTAACAATACCGATATCTAGTAAATCTTGTACCAAAAAATTTCATCAATATTGATTTTATTTATTTTTGGAATACATTGAGTAGTATATATGCGCAACATATATGAAATTCAAACATGGATAGCCTATCATTCAACAAAAATTTACATAATGCCGAATTTTGATGACTTTAAAAAATATTTCAAAATTTGAAAAAAATAAAAAATTAAATTTTGCATAAAAAAGTATAAATGGAATAATAAAAATGTGGTAGTTCATTAAATAATTTTAAAAAAAAATGTTGAAGGAAAAACTGTAAATTTGTTATTATAAAAAGATCATTTTTTATGTTCAAAAAATTTTAATAGATTAATAGGTGAAATAAGTCAGCTAATCATTAAATATGTATAAAAAGTTTATCAGGTTTTCGAAACAGTGAAAATTTAGAAATTGATATATTTAAAGCAACAAAGTTAGTTTTACCTTCTGAAAATAATATTATAAAAATGATCACAAATTTTACTTTAAATAAAGAGTCATTGTTTGTGGGTTATTATGATTTAGAAACTGTTTTACTCCCTATTAATGAAGTAAAGTCTAAAAACAATAAGTTTTATAAAAAACATTTATTATGTAGCTTTTGTTTTCTTATTGTTGACTATTATGGAAAAGTTGTTTATAATTAATTGTATAGAGCTGTAAACGTTTTAAAAGTTTTTTAATTTATTTTAAAATGTTACTGAAAGAGTTTTTGAAGTAATGCATTTGAAAGTTCTTATAAAAAATGAATTAGAAAAAAAAAATTTCACAAAAGATAAATACAATGTTGTATATGTAAATAATGTATTTAAACAAGATCGCTGCGGTCATAATATCTAACTTTGCTATTTAAATTATAGTAAGTTTATTATCGCTCGCTCTCTTCGTTCGCTCGCACCCATTAATTTATATTTTCTGTTATAAGTTATAAATTATATTATAAGCAGATGAAATCAAAAACAAATCGATTTATTATCGCTTATTAGTGGCAAATGCCACTTTTAATTTAAGACATTTTTGCAGAATTTCCCCTATGTTGACTAGATTTTGAGACATTTCTGAGATTATTAATCCATTTTTTACTGGAAACAGCGGCTTATGCCACTTTTATTATTCATTAATTTTTGTTATTTTAGCCTAATTTTTCCAATTTTGGCTAGTATTTCGGTAATTTTTTGCCATTTTGAGTATCTAAATCACTATTTTATGTCAAAAACCGGAACATGCCACTAAATTTTTAACCTAATTTTTGGCTATTTTTATCAGATTCTTGCCTATTTAGACACAATTTTGTCAATTTTTGACCCCTTTAATGCCAATTTTGAGCATAACTTTTTGTAATTTTGACCGTATATTTTGTCCTTTTAGACTTCAAAATCCCTTAATTAGAATATAAAATAGGTTAATGTCCCTTTATTAGCATAAGAAATATGTGATAATCTTTTTATTAACGTAAGAAGTTGGTAAAATCTCTTTATTAGAGTAAAGATCAAAATCCCTTAATTAACATAAGAGTGTGCACAGAAGAACGGCCATAGTTAATACCATATATCTGACAAATTTGCAATGTCAGATAAAAAAATGACTTAAAAGTGCCAGATCACTGACATTTAATTGGTTAATATATATGACGACTCATATTTAATGTATTTTCTACTTTATAATTAAATCAGAACTACTAATTTTTATACAAAATCTTAAAAATTTATTAAAAAATCTTAAAAGCCATATGAAGATTTCAAAAGTTTGAATATAATGACTCAAACGATAGAGATGTTTATGTTTTTCAGTTTTTAACAACAAAGATGAATTAAAATTAAATTTCTTGACAGTTTCAGTTTTATGTCATCATTGGGATGTATAAGCTAAAAATGATAAAATATCTAGTCCTACTAAGCAAAATTAAACAAAAATAATTATAAATTTAGTATGGCTTATGCCCGTTTTTGTAGTGAAAATAGGAATTTACAGACTGAAATTGGCAAAATTAGGCTTGAATCACAAAATGATTGGTATTCAAAGTTGCGTGTTCCGTTTTATGCTGTAAAGTTGTTGCTTTACAATATCAAAGTTGTCGAATTATTTTGTTAAAATTGGTGAAACTAGTCAAAAATGTTAAAAATTGAATTGGCATTTGCCGCTAAATAGCGATAATAACCTTTTTATATTTAACATTATTTGCTTTTAATATAATGTTTTTACAGAAAAATAATAAAAATAATAAAAATAATGTGAGCTAGCGAATGAATAAAGTGAGCGACCAAAATCTTATTAAAATTTAAATAGCAAAGTCCGATATTATGGCCGTATTGATATTGTTTTACTGATTAAAATAAATGTTACTTCATAGTACCAATACTCATTATGGATTCAAATATGTGACAAATTTTGTGATCAAGATAAAAAAAGGAAGAAAGAGTAAACTGATAAAGGAGAAAAGAACAGTTGATGAGTCGTGCTAGAATTTAATGCAAATGGATCGTAACACCAAAAAAGAAATTTGATTAGATAACTTGTGGCTCGAGCCAAAGAAATGAAGGGATCGTAACTATCGTAAAATAAAACGGATCCATGACGATTAGCGCGAGTCAGAGAAGGAAAAGATCGCAATACCAAAAATGAAAAATCGTTGGATGAAAGGTGGCGCGAGAAGGTAAAAGAAAATGTTCGTAAATGTATGGATAATTAACGGCGATTGGCATGGCGCGAATATGAGAAAGAAAAGGATCGTAACAACAAAAAAGATAAGCATTTGGATGACAGCAATCTCGATTCGGAGAAAATAAGAGTTCGTTGATGTGTAAAAAAAGGATTGATGACAAATGGCGAATGAATGAACAACTACGCAACACAATAGTACATAAAATGATACGATTATCGATTATTCGTTATGATTTAGAGCAAAGTTATATATATGTTATAAAAAACGGACCAACACAAATTTCCTACTCCTGTAAATGATTGTTAGCTCACTTTGTAAAAGTCGACGGATTGTATTTGACATAACGTATATCTTTCTGTCTGTCTTTTTGTAGACTTTTGGATTTTATATATTTTTTTATGATTTTTTTCAATTATTTTGATTTGTTTGTTTTTTTAAAATTTTTTTTTTGAATTTTTCAGTTTTTTCAACTATTTAATAAATTGACAATAATGTTATAAAAGTTTGTTAATGTCAGTAATAAACAAAACTAATAAAGTAGTAAGTTTTTTGAAAAAGTTTTTTAATACATTGTTTAAATTATTGTTGCAAAAGTACTTGAGAGATTGTTATCTAAAATTTTGCTCACTCGTGATTCAAAATTCAGTGAGTGAACAACAACTTTTGAAAGGTAAGTCCGTTACAACAATATATAAAAAAATTTAATGTTAGTTTAAAAAATTTAGAAAAACTGAACTGGTAATTTTTTTAGATAATTGATATCGTTTTTGTACATTTCAAATATCAGATATGACTTAATTTTGTACTTAAATCGTTTTTGTACAAATGAATGTATTGTTGTAACGTTGTTTAAATCTATCGATGTTTGACATTTTGGTAAGTTATATGTTTCTTTGTAGTATGAATTCGGATAAAAATTTAAAAAATTCTAAACTATCGTTTATGTTCAAATTCATTTTTAATAATGACGTATATAGAAAATATGTTTGATTATTTAGTAAATTATACTTCGCTATACTGATATTTTTTAGACATATTTTTAAAAAGTTTTAACTAACGTTTTAGTACAAATGTATTTTACTAATGACGTACATGGTAGACATGTTTGCTATTTTACTAAATTGCAGTTCTATAAATTTTTTGGCACATGATTTAGTATGTAACGGCATGCTTTATTTGCTTGGATTTTTTAAATGTTTTGCAACGCTTATACTTACTGTTGTACATTTAAAATAAAGACTGGCTATACTGTTGAAATTTTTTGGTACATGATTATGAAAAGAACGGTATGCTATCCAAGCTTGGATTTTTTTTTAATTTTGCACCACTAATACTTGATAGCGTAAACTATGTAAAAATTGGTTTATATAAGTGAAGCACTAACTTAATTTTGGTCATCGATTACCAAAATATCGGTAAAATTGGTCAAAAAGACATAAATTCGTGTCACAAATGGTATTTATCGTGGCAATTATGAGTAAATTTTGAAGACCCGCGTCTGAATAAACTAAAACAAATTATAATTCTCGCCTTATTGTGTCTATAAGAACAGTTTTGAAGTTACAGCATTTTAACTTTTATTTAAGGTAGAATTCAAAAGTGAGGCGGAATTTGAAGTTTTTTCCAATCTAATTTCAGAACTTTAAAAATTAATTATATGATGGAACGTTTAGTTTTGCATAATATACACTATTCTGAGTTCAGATTTCCTGTAAATAATAAATTGAATTGTAACAATAGCTTTCCTGCCGAGTAATTACTTTTATGTTGAGCAAAAAGTTTGTTTCTTAAATCATTATTCAAAGTTCAGTATAGATTTTGGATAAAACTTCAAATCCCAACTTACTTTTGAATTCAATCTTTAAGTTTCTTGAATAAAACAGTACCTTATCGACAGATAAACTAAGAAAGAATAAAAATATCCTAAACACTAACTGAAGTACAATTTCTAACAATGCTTTAAAACAATTATGATTATTTATCTAAACATTGGTAAATTAAAGTTTTTTATATTAAAAAACAGAAACCATTAATGCAAGCTAACAATAGATTTAAAGTCAAAGTGATCGAATTTCTAATTTTCACTTTTGGTTTTTAATTATTTTTGAAGATGGATTAAAAAATTTATTTGTTTAAACAATAGAAACTGTAAATTAATTTAAAATTTATTCCTTAATCTCATCCCTAATAAAAATATTATATTGTTTTGGGTATCTGAAAGATATCTCATTTTATTGATTATTTATAACTAGTGTTACTTCCATAAATTAATTTTATTTTAAAATGTCTTATTTTAGATTTTTAAGAACTTCATTGTATTTTTACAATAAAATTTAATAAAACTGTTAAATAAAAAAATCGTCTTTCATGGTCAAATATTTATTTTTACATAAAACATTAAAATTAATTAAATCATGAAAAGTAAAAATTTAAATTATTTAAAAAAAGGAATGAACATGCTCTCACTTTTATTCTAAACTTTCAATAATATAAACGTATTTGCTTTACATGTTTATTTTATAAAATTTAACTTAACCCTTTATCGGTCTCCAAAAAATTCCAATAGTAAAGATATTCTTTGTTTTGGTAAATTTTTTCAAGTATAAGCACTAAATATATGGATAGAAAAACCAAGCAGGGATAGTAATAAGAGATTCGGATACTTGGATGAGATTCAAAAAATTTTAATTTTTGTTGATTTGACCTTACAATTCAAATAATTAACTTTATGTTCTATTATTGAATTACATTCTTATAATAAAACTATATAATATGGCAGAAACAATGTTTTATTTAAAATTAAAGAATATAAATATCTTCTGTATAGACTATCACACTTAATAAGTCTCTGTTTGAGCGCCTGAAAGTTTTAAATCAGATTTAAGAGTAGCGATAAGAAATAAATCTTGGACTTAGCGACAAGATATAAATCTGTAAATATGTTTCAATAAAATTCAATTCAATTTTTTCATTACTTTTTAAAAGCTTTTCAGTAACTATAATGATACTTATGAGTTATATTTTGGGGCAAAATCGCATTAAAACTCCATACGAAAATATAAAATTACAAATTGCTAGAAAATAATTAAAAGTTAAATTTGGTATATAAGTGGATTATTTGTAATTTGGATGTTAAACAGTGTGTCCCAAATTGGAGTGGAGGGGGTTACACACTCTGGGACACAACTACACAGTTACTACAACTAAAGCTTCCAAATATGAGACAATTCCAATTCTTTATGTTATATAGACAGCAATATCCAGGGTGTCCTAGAATGTGTCGGTCTGGGGCCTGGTTACTTTCCAACTTTTCAAAATTTTAGGGGAAATGTCAAACTACCCGGATTTAAGCGAAAATTATTCTGTCATCGGACAAAAATCATTATAAAACATTTTTAATTCATAGTTTTCATTTTTCATTTTTAGGTATGGTGGACAATTTTTTTAGATTTCCTGGGGGTAAACCCTTTCCAGCCCTTATATTGTGTTTTTCGGTTTAAAGCATAACAATTACAAAAGTAAAAGAAATCTCATGTGCATTGCAGAAGAATTCATTTTCAATCATGGTAAAGAACTTCATCCATGTTTATTGTTCTAACAGAATCTGAAAATATGTTTTATTGGCATATTAATTCTTCAGGAAATAACAAATTAAATGATTAAAGAGGTAAAAAAATTAACGAAGCTCGTGTAAATGAAAAAATAACCTAAATTGATTGCACTAGAACTCAGAAATCAAATAATGGCATAGTATTTTATTGGGATCAAAATGTAGCATTAAACGAATTGCCAAATGTTAAAATTCTAAATATTCATGAAACAAAACCAATCATACAGCTGTGTAGGGAAACTTTTCACTATTGTAGGTTATGTTTTAACATCGCACTGTCTTTTAACAGCTTTGTAGGAAATGTTTTCACTTATGTATTTAACACTTTCACATTTAGCACTTTATTTTGTTTACTATAGTAGGATTTAATTATCAATATTTTCTTTTCGTAAACACAAAGAAATATATTTTTCCATGTGATTAAAATAATTAGAACAATGTTATGAAGTAATATTTTGTGATGCATTTTCGACATAGTTGTATAATTCATCTTCGTTTTGAGACTGCGATTCTTTAATAATTTTTTTCCATTGATTAAACATGTTTTCGATAGGGTTTAAAAATGGGGAATATGGAGGCAAATATAGTAATTTATGATTGTGGTTAGCAATTAAGTTTTTAATTATTTCTGCGCGATGAAATGGAACATTATCCATTATTAGTACAGCATTTTCAATTTTTTCAATAAATAAATGCTGTAAAAATTTCACTATAAATTCTTCAAAATGTTCAGAATTATAAGGTCTGTCTTGAATTTCATAAAAAAATAAAGACTGATTACAAATAGCTGCGCATATAGAATAGTTTTTACTATTTATTTGTTTAATTTGTAAATTAGCTCTAGACCCTTCTGGAGCTCTACCATAATTAATTCTTGAAAAAATTTTAATCCCTGTTTCATCAAGAAAAAATGTTTTTTCCCTATTTGGGAGTTCTTCGATAAATTTCATAGCATATTCATAGCGCTTATTAATGACGTCAGTATCGTTTCTTCTTTCAGGTATTAGAGAAACTTTTTTAATGGTATAATGAAATGATTTAAGAGCTTGCTCTATGGGCCATCGAGATACGTTTAAATTAAAAATTGACGATACTTTACTTTTTATAGTTTTAATTGATTGCGTACAGTCATCATCAATCCAATTACAAATAGTTTCTTTCTGTTCGTTTGTGAAAATAAATTTTCTTCCTTTAGGTTTGATTTTTAATATCCGGCCATCATTTCTATACACTTGCATAATTTTTGTAATTGTAGTTCTCTTCACATTAAATAATTTTGCAACATAAGTTTGAGATAGTTTTTTATTTACAATATTATCAACAATTAATTTTCTTAAATCATTAGAAATTTTTTGATTAGTTTTTTTCGCAATCACTGTTTCATTAACTGAATTACTAATTTGCTGATTTTGTTGATCACTCATTTTCACGTATTAAACACTGATGCCTAAAAAAAGCGCTGTTTTCCCGCTATCTTTAAAAACTTTACGCATGTTTGTGAAAGTCTAAAATACAAGAGTTAAAATTTTTTCTACACGTCCGGCCATAAAAGAGTAAATGTTAAAACATAACCTACAATAGTGAAAAGTTTCCCTACACAGCTGTATAATCAATTAAGTTTGGTAATTGTCACAACATTTTTTTGGCGCAAGATGGATGTATTATTATCACTGGACTGTTCCCAATTTATGGGAAATTAAAAACTAAGATTGATTTTGACAAAATATTTGCCACTATAGACTAAGTTAGCGATTGTTTTTTTAGAATGCGCATGGTTTTGCTGTGTTAGGTGGAATAAAAAATGAAACCGTTAAAACTCCAAAACTCAAACAATTTCGTTCAATAGAAGGTGCACTTGCGCATTACCTGTAAGTCACTAGTCAAATAATTTATTTCAATGAATAGTAAATTATTTTTATTTCGTTTTTAAAAAATTCAATCGATCTTATTTAATGATGGCAGAAAGCTCAATTTTCCTGAGCGTGAGCTTGAACAGGTTGAGCTTAAGTTTAAAACTGGAAAAAATTCAGCTGAGATTCAAAATTAAAATGTTTTCCTGAGCTTGAGCTTACTAATTTATCAATTGGCTTGAGCTTAACTGTGAGCTTATATCTTACAAAAGAATTTGAATTTCTCTAATAATATGAGTTTTGTATATTTACATATTCCAATTTTTAATTCATGACTATTAGTAAAATATCGCTTACATAAACTCAAAAGCTTGCAATTAAGATTATGTTAATAATTATTTTTCAAAAACAAAAATATTTTATTGATTTTATCAAAGCTTTTATTATATTTTAAACATTTCGAAACATTTTATGGTTTAAGTTTGTTTAAATCAAGCTCAACACAAGCTCATTAAGCTCGTTTAATTAAGCTTGAGCTTGAGCATGCAAATTTAAGCTCAAAAGATGCTGAACTTCTAGCTTTAGGATTACGCTAAATCTCTTATCCGATTTTCGATTTTGTTTAATAGAACTGCATTTAACTAGTTTTCAAACGAAATAACACTTTTAAATTTTGCATACGATAAAAAACCAATCAATTATGTACATTTTTTTATTATCAAAGTTAATTGAAACTAATTTGAAAATTAAACGAAAATGTTTTTTAAAAAAAGCTATTATCACTCAATAGTTTAAAATAGCTTATATTTAATTTGATTTTTTTATCTGATCTTGCAACTTTGTCAGATATATGGATTTGACTAGGTCTGTCCGTCCGTCCGTCCGGACAAATAAGACAAATATAATCTGACAGTTTAAGTTGTTAGGAAAACCAATCTGTATGAAAACAATACTTGCACTAACGTTAATGACAATAAAAGTATGTGCTGCTATATTATTTTGAATGTTAAGGAAACATTTAAGATGTTTGTTAATGCAATTATTATAAACCAATACTGTGATCTTTCAGATTTATCGATATATAGTTTAAGTGAATTATAGATAATAATATCATTTCTATTAAAGAATTGGTTTAATCTTCAATAAGAAAAGAGATGATCTTTTGATCTTAAGAGAAATCATATCTTAAATCATTATTGTATTAACCTATTGACCTCATTTAATTGTTTTCCCTAATACTATTGGTTTAGTATCAACTCGAAATATTCATTTATTATTTGTTTCGATTGGTTTGGCGAACTAATAACAAAAATAACTTTAAAAACAAATCAATAAGATATAACTATTAATAAAAAATATTTTGGTTAATTTTATTTCACATTAAAAAAAGTGTTAGAAACAAATGAAAAACTTTTATTTATTTGTTGTTTATCTAAAAAGATCAAGATTAGTGATAAAACGACAATTAAATTCACAAAAATTAATTCTATAGTTTACATATTTAATTAAATCTAAATCGCTTGGGAGTTAAAACGATGAAATGTTATATGTGTAATCATAATGTTAAACAAAATATTTACTAAATTGAATAAAATTTGTAGTTTAACTATTTTTTTAAACATTTCTAGATTAAAGCGATGAACGCTGCGCGATTGAATTCATTTGAAATGATATGAATCGTGTAAATTTACAATAAAATTCAAAACAAAATAAATATCACCACACTTCACATTTGTCAATAGGATTCATTAGACTTCCTTCCTTACAATTAATTTCATCAGCAAATTCATAAGAATTAGAGAAAATATCAATTACTCTAATTAAGCAAAACAAAATTAATAAAAAAAATTTCAAGAACAGTGCCAAGCTCTTCGTTTGTTTAAATACCTAAATTTTCCAGGCGCATGTTTCCACGTTTTTAAGGCATTTAAGGCTCCCTCAGGTGTAATGGATTGACAGCAATTTTGGGCCTACTTTATAAAATGAATGATTTTAAAACCTAGGAATAAATATTTCGCGTTAACAATTTTTAATTGGCCCAAAATAAAGTTGTTAAGTTTTTATTCAAACTATTGATATCATATTAATAATTAGTAATTTATACTCTAAATAATTGTTTTTAAGTCCTCATAGTCTGTTATATTCTTCAATAAATTAAAAGCAACAATTATTATATATTTTAGTTTTCCATTTTTAAGATTCACATTATATTTGCACTTTTAGAATCAGAACACAATTTAACTATAGACTTGTTTAAATAGAAAAATAGTTGTTAATTGTTGATTATTTTAAATTTTTAAGGTTCAAATTAAGTTTACAAAATGATTATTATGTTTGTATGAGAGATGAACTTGGCGCAAACGATTTCTTGGCATAAACAAGATCGAAACGGTCATAATATCTGACTTTGAAAAGTTAATTTCATTTAGTAAATGGTGCCTCGCTCTCTCCGTTTGCTAGCTCCTATAAGTTTTTATTATTTTTCATATAATTGAGTTTTACATATAATTTTAGATTTTTACATAAAACAAGCCAATAATCAATTCTATTTGTAAAATTATAGTCTTTAAATTACAATTAAAATGGAATGTCCTGTTCTGATTTTTGACTATTTTTATCGTGTTTTTGAGATATTGTTATCCGGTTTTTAGCATTTATGTCCAAATTGTTACTATAAAAACTTAATATCTCGTTCAGATTTTAAACCAATTTTGTTTATTTTTGTCATTTTTAAGACTGTTTTCATATAAGGTTCAATTATGTTCTCTTTTACCATTCCATGTACTTTTACAAAAATAAAAATACTAAAATAAATTACAATATTTTTGTAAAAATTCAAATTAAACTGTAAAATAGTTATTTGTTATACCACATTTACTTCTTTATAGAATCAGAGCTAATTGGTTTCTGAGGTTATGTTGAATCTTATATTATACTTTTGCATTGTTGTCTTTTCGTAATAAATAAATAAATTGTTGTACATTATATGCAAGAATACTTGTTAAAAAACCGAGCGATCATAAACTAACTTGATATTAAGAAGCAAAGTCAGATATTACGACCGCATCTATCTTGTTTTTAAAATTGTATTAAAATTTATCACTTCCAAAACATTTATTTAACTGCAACTACATTTATGAGTTAAATTTATTTGAACTTTTGAAACAAGAAAAGAAACGAGTATTGTACTGTTTATTTAATAGTTTTTGGTTTAAAACTTAATTTTTGGTTTTTTATCTCAGTTTTATTGCTTTATTAAACATTGTCGTAAATCTTAAATAAATCGTAAAAGATCGACATAAAATGTTAAATATGTTCAAAAAAATCAAATTAAAGCTAAGTATTTTATTTTATTTAAATTTGTTAAATATTTAGCACGATTGGCACTATAACTACCTATATTTGTACTCGTTGTGTGTATTTATAACACAATTTTTAGTATAATCTATTGGATTTTGGATATAAATTAACTAAAACAACAAAATTAATTTTAGTTGGTTTCGTCCAAAATTTTTCTTAAAGCATACAAATTTCAACATATTTTATAAAATAACTCTGAAGTAGTAAGGGGCGGAACTGAACCACGTTCCGCGTGGTTCAGTTCCACCCCAAAAAGTATTTGGTGCACTATGGTTCAGTTAGCCCCTAACAAAAAAAGTATATACCGCGCATGGCTCAGTTCATAACCCCAGAAACTTAAGTAATAATCAGATATTTTCTGCCAATGGGTCGCAAAGTCCCAAACATTTATTTGAAATAAAAACTCACTGTTGAGCGCACTAAGGAACTTCTCCTTAGGCCATGCCAGTGCCCTCTTATTACCCCGTGAGGTTTCGGCGAGGAGTAAGTTCCGCATAATGAATACAATTTTATTTTTCATTTTAATATTAAAATTTTTATTATCATAAATTTAAATTAATACAATTTTATTTTTATATTTTTCATTTTGTTTATTTAAAATTTTTATTTTATTTCTTCATTTTAAATATTATTTAAGAAAAACTTTTTAATTATTATTATTATCGCCATCATTAGTAGCATTATCGGAGCCACTGACAATCTGGTTTGGTTGTTGCAACGAAATATCTGGATTGTTGGGCTCCTGAACGGTAATGTTTGGTTGAGGCCCTGCAACTCTTCTTGGCCTCCGTCTGTAGGGGTTGAATCGAGAAACTCCTGACATAAGTGCTGCTGTAATAAAAAAGCTAAATAATTAAATTTATAAATAAGAGAAAACGATGTATTACCTTGAATGACATTTGGATTTTGAGTAATAATATCACGCAAATTGTTAGCATGCTCTCTAATAGCATTAAGCCTAGCTTCGGCTCTATAAACAATTCTTCTAAGTGATTCATTTTCTGTTTCATGATCTGCAATATTTTCTTGCAACTCTTCATTCTCTAACAATGCCTCGTCTAAATCCTCAAGAGCAGTGCTTGCATCCATACGAGCCTGATTTCTTTGTAATCTAAGCTGATCGTTGACGAACACCATAGAATTATATCTCTCTAGACGCCGTGTAGAAACGTTGTTGGCAACAATCAGTGCTGCATTAGATGAAACTAATAATTCTTTTAATAATCTAATACAGTT